>CAOJBI011305602.1:0-14931 GCA_948277035.1 Euphorbia corollata | reverse complement strand
TGGATTTGTTATATTGCTGAATGCAGGCTCTTGATACATTCAACACAGCAGTCGTTTCACCTATATACTACGTGATGTTTACTTCGTTAACCATTCTTGCCAGTGTAATCATGTTTAAGGTAATTTTTCTGTTACTGTTTCCGAATCGCTTGTAATATCATATAATGTTTCAATGCTTTACATGTACTATTAGTCTTGGACTCTTGGTGCAATCATCATCAATATATCCATCCCTTTTCATTTTACTGATCCTAGAAAAAACTTTTCCTATGGATTGAAAATGATACGATTCTTATTCACATGTCATCCGTTTTAGAATTATTTTCTAAATGTGCCCCAAATATAATGAACTCTCTTTTTCCCAAGCACGTCCTGTAAAAATAATATTAATTGTTTCTTAGAATTTCAGGTTTTGCCAAGTTCTATGGATTTATGCTTCTTTATTTATATCTGACTGAATTTTGTTTTTTACTTTTTTAAAATTTCAGGATTGGGACAGACAGAACCACACTCAAATTGTTACTGAAATGTGTGGATTTGTGACAATACTTTCTGGAACTTTTCTTCTTCATAGGACAAAAGACATGGTCGAGGGTAAGCATTACGGAGGCCTTTACAAAGTAATGATTTCTGTCATCTTTCTTTGACCGTTAAAAGTAAACAAAGTGAGCTTTCTTTTACAGGTTCATCACCATCTCTACCAACACACATGCCAAAGAATTCTGAAGAGGATATATGAACTCAAAGGATTCCCTCTTCGACGTCAAGAATCTCTGCGACAAATTGTGTGATTTCCTTAAACTACCCTCATTCAAGATCTTGCAAGTGTTTTTTTGTTAAGGGGGCCAGCGGTTTTTGACCTGTAAATAACCGAAACGTGGAGATGTTCATCCTTACTCTTCGAAACGACAATGGAGTTCGCGAATAGAAACAATATGGATTTTGCCTGCTTCCTTGTTGAGGCATTTATTGCCCTCCCTATTTTTTTTTCTTGGAGGGCAACCTACCATTGAAAATTCTTCTTTTGAGCACTTTGTCGAAATTTCTGTAACTTTTTTTATTTTTTCAAAGAGAAACAGATAATGTTAAATTCTGAAAAGGAACTTAAATAAGATTTGTAACTCGAAGAAGCATTGTTTATTTGATGTAGGATTTGATTAGTTTTCTTTGAGAATTTACGTATCGGTTTCCTCTTTCGAGTAGAAAAGAAGGGATCACATCAACAATTATGATGCGTATTTGAGCTGGTAAAATCCAGAGAAAATTGTGTAACAATGCTTAATTGCTAATTAACAACTGCAATTAAGCTATAAAGTAACGACTTTTTTTTGTGTGTTTATGTGGCAAAGGACAAATTTAATGACTTGAAGAGGCAGTGATTAATTTGAATTGGAAACTGCCAAAAATAAAAAAAAATACGCGTACGAGTTCCATTCCTCTAAAAGCTAAAAGGTCAACAACATATTTCTACAAATAAATAAATACAAATTCCTCCTCACAGTCCGGCGTTAGACGAGATGTACATATTCAAGCTATATTTTGCTTCTATTTTTGTTTTGTTTACAATTTTGGAAAAATGTTAAACCTGTTACAAGTATATTATAATTAATATACTTGATGTCCAAGTCATAGTCATAGACATAGATTTCAAGTCTAATTAGAACTAAACTTGTATTTATCTTCTCCTAAGTTGGTCTATAAATTGATGTAGTATTTCTCATTGATGTACACCTCAATTCATATTACAAATACAAAGTTCTGTTCTGTTCTCTTCATCTTATTTTCTCCTTTATAATTATGTTGAGTTAAAGGTTGTTTTACAACAAAACCTTCTTACGATGATTTTTTTTTTTATTTTTTATGCGATGTTTTTTGACTGAATAATTTTTATGCATTTAAAAGAATAATATGGGGGAAATTGTTGCTTTTGCACTCTTGATAAAAATTTGTTGCTACAACAAATATAGAATACAAGAATAATAATTATGAATTAATATCTATACAATATAATTGAATATTATAACACATACACGTATAGTTAAAAAGTGATGTGGTGTGGTGTGTTAATCCAACGGATTTTAAGTTGTAGGTGTCATTTATATGATGTTTTTACTTAATTTATTGATAAATTTTAATTCAGACCTATATTGACAATTAATTAATAGTTACACTTTCCATTCCTACTTAACATTACAAACCTAAGGAATACAATTGAAATCTTATGAAAGATTAAAAAAAAAAAGACAAAGACATGAAAGGGAATACATGAATATACAAAAAAAAAAACATCGTCATCTGATTTAGAATTTGAATTTTCTGCCATAGAGTTACATCACACTCAATAAAAAAGTTTTTTTTTTTTTTTATGGAAAAGAACTAAGTAAATATGCATACTCGTTTCTTGATAGAAAACGTATAAATTATCACAATTTTTCTTTAAACGACATATTATCTAAATCCTTCAAAATAAATTATTTAGATTTTTTTTATATGGTAATACTAAAATAACTAGCCAGACTTAAGTTAAAGAAACAAAATCTTTTCTCATATTTAACAGAGTTGTAAACTATTCGACGATTCTCTTATTACGATGAGATATATTACGCACTTTAACCAAAACAAGAGATATCTGATAAAACTCTCTTGAGGTATGGTGTAGTTATTTGATCATAAATTTTTAGCGAGGATGAGAATGAAGATAACATTTTCGATAAAAAAAAGTTACCGAATTCAATAAGTTTAAATATGAGCACCGCCGTACAGGGGCGGACCTACATAGGAGGGAAAGGGGGTCCCAGCCCCCCTGGATCTGAAAAATATTAGTATTAGTATATATATATGTACCCAAGTAACAAGAAATTAGATTGGAAGAGATGGTTGGGGTGTTGAAACAGCCCCTTTGCTGGTGTTGGTTTGAATCCTTGCAAGAGCATTGGGAAAAATTATTTTTGCTACCCCCCTCACTTCCACCTCTGAGTCCGCCCCAGTGATTTTTCCTAGTCGGGGAGTCCTGGACGGATTGACCGATCGACTAGGCGGTTCTAGGTGGTGGTTGTGTTTTAAAAATCGGCATTATGATAAATATTAAAATACTTATTGATCGCCAAATACTTTTTAAAAGCTTTTCACAGCTTATAGGTAAATCCGCTTACGCGTTGTTCGCGTGCAGCGTTTTTCTTGTAATTTCTTTTGGCTATTCCTATTTCTAAATAATTTATTCAAGATCTCTCCAATTGTAATTTGGAAGGCAAAGTCAAGATGATGATTATCGAGTTGTTTATCATCTGAATTTTGATGTTGAATCGCATCTTGTGGTATGGTCTTCAAAGCTCTCTGATTTCTTTGCTGTTTCCATCTGCATTTTTCTTTTATTAGCTTAGCCTTTAGTCCAGTGCTGAGGCAAAACAGTGCCTAAATTCCATGTGGAACCTTCATATCAATTACAACTTCGAAGTTCTCTGATTCCCTTGCTTCACAAAATCCTGCCTCTTCTTTTCAAATTTTAAACTGCAAAAGAAAGTTTAAGCAACGTTTGGCACTGAAACTAATAGATTATAATTATGTATGTTTATGTGCTTTCGAGGCTATACAGCTTGTTGCTACATATTATAATATATATAAGCTGTCCTAGGATAGTGAAGCTGAGATTGAGAGATTCACCCTTATTGAATTGCTTGATTGCCACTATTTTGAATTGATTGGGTATGATTGTTGAGCTCAACGAGAAGTCCTGATATTATTATATATTAGGCATTTGGACAGCTTTATTATCCTTAAAAAGCTAATTAATTAGATGTGTATGATCCGCTAACATATATTAAGAGAGCCCAAATATGGTTGAATAGTGGAGAAAACATTAGTACTTTGTATTTTGAAACAGATCGAGAGAAGCCTAATTATACTGTACTCGATAGAATGTACCACGAACTTCTTTAACTTGTCATGTTTCGTCTACTGTTCCCATGAATTTTGAAAATGTCTCGAAACTTCCTTAACTTGACAAAATTGCATTGTCACATGTCAATTTCTGATTAAAAGAAAATTTCATTAAAATGACATCGTCGGAAAGTCAAACCAACCAAAAGCCGACACGTAGAGTTTAGGGGTAAAGTGGTATACTTTTACCAAATTGTGAGAGTTACGGAGACCTTTTCGAAATCAGAGGGCATTAGAATGAGATAAGTTGAAAGAGCCGGTAATACATTTAGCCTTTAGCACATACAGAATTATAATAAGGTTTAAATCACATTTGATTTTGTTTTTGAATAGTTTAAAATGTTTGTAAACTAAAAGCAAGAAAAACAAAGTTGTAGAAAAAGTTCATAAACGCCCACTTAATCAGGGTTAAGACTCGAAACTGGACACTCTTTACTGTCAAATAAGCTTTAGAAAGCCTCAATTTCTGACATGCGAATCTAATCACTAGCTTTTGCTTAGTTCGTAATTACTGACTCAGATACATTTAACCATAAATAAACAGAGCATAATATAATATGCTACACAAATTGAGTCCAGAAAATGATTAAAATTTAAACAGTGGGAGATGAGTACGTGCGAAGACTAATTTGGTGGTGCTAACTTTCTTGGTTGCTGTTTTGGTACGCATTGCTTCATGTAGGCTTCTTTCTTTCTTCCTTTTCTTTGTTATATACATGTTTAGAATTACTAATCTAGAGACTCGGGTTTGAACAGAAGCAAATGCAGGTTCAGGTAAAGAGATGAATGGGGATGGAGGCAGAGCTGATATAAATAGAGGACCAATAGTATCATTGAAATGCAATAAAAATAAAGATTGTGTAGGCTCTAAATGCCATTGTTCTTCGGGTTGCTTATGTGTCCTTTAATATTTGTGATTGCGTCAAGTTTTTGCCTTTTCGCCTTCGCATTTTTTTTTAAATTGCCTCATTTGGGCTTACAATAATAGCAAAGGAAAACCTTATCCCCACCCCACCCGAATGTGGACTCGAATGATATTTTTTTTATTGGTGGCCAGAAATATATATATTTCATGTGCTAATTTACTCTGAGGTCTTTACTTGATGGTTAAGACTGAAATTGTGATATCTATATATCCCAGGTTCGAAACATATTTAAAGTGGGTTAGAAATTTTCTTTTCACTTAATCTAAGTTCAATTATGCAATTTTAAAAAAAAAACGTATCGATAATTTTCAAAACAAAAATTTGTAATTTACTTTATTACAGCAATAGAAATAATTTTTTTTCTCTTACGGGTTACAGATTGAATAAAGATCACTATTCTTATTGTAAGTTTTGAAAAATATTATATTTTAATTGAGTACATAACACCCCAAATCTTTCTTAAATCTAGTATTTATTGTTTGGGATTCTGCATGGTTGCTTAAAAATGGCCAAAAGAAAAAAAAATGGGATAAGTACGAACCTCATATAGAAATTTAATTTATCGTGAATTAAAAAAAAAAACACAATTTTATTCGATCATTAAACACAACTTTACAATTAAGTGGATTCTAGAAAATCTCAATTCTTACAAGTGAATCTGATTACACGCTTTCTTTGGTTTGTAATTACTGTGAGATACATATGACTATAAATAAACAAATCATAATGTAATATATATACTCCACAAATTGAGTTCAAAAAATGCTTTAATTAGAAAAAGAAAAAGAAAAAGAAAAAAAGGAGATGCCTACAAATACTAATTTCTTGATGCTAACTTTCTTGGTTGCAGTTTTGGTACTCATTGCTTCATGTAACCTTCTTTCCCTCTCTTTTACTATATATATACATATATGTTTAGAATCTCTTTCTCTCGTTTGCAGACTTGGGTTTGACCCGAACCAAATTATGCAGGTTCATCTAAAGGCTTGAATAGCAAAGAAGACGGAGATGAGATACATAGGGGACCAATAATATCATTGAAATGCAATTCAGATCAAGAATGTAAAAAAAAATGCAAGTGCACATTCGGTTGTATATGTCGCTTACATATTTGTGTGTGTGATGAATCCCCTACATTTTTACCAACTCGCCTTCGTACTTGATTATTATTTACGGTTCGAATTAGATCTCTTCTGAATAAAATTATATTGCATTATGTTATTCACTTTATATAAGCAATAAATGTCAATCAAATAAATTTGATTGGGGAATAAAACTTATTTTTGTTCAAATTTTAGCTTGTCTGAATTTAATATAATTTATAACTATATTGAATTAATTGAAACTAAATTGCACTTAAGGTCATGATCCTATTTTTGTCGCTGAAGCTATAATTTGTCTTACTAAAATATCATAATTGTTATAATTAATTGAAATTTTTAAAAGTTTAGATTTGTTAACTTTTTTTAGAAAAAACGTAAACATGAACAAGAATACGATATAAGAATAATATTAACACAGTACCATTTGCACACATAAATATATGACATTTATGAATACAATTTTATTAGAAATAGACATATTTATAAGCTTAAAAAGATTGATAACATATCAAAATATTTAAACCTAACACATATAAATCAATCTTCATTAATTAAAATTTAATTTGGTACAATACCATATCGACAAACAAGGGCTATTCTCAATCAATGCCTTAACACTTGACAGCGATATAAAACCATCTTGACCGAGAACGCAACAATATGGTTACAGGGAGAAGAAAAGAAAGGAGACCAAAAGGAAAATGCTAAATAATAAACTATATGTGTTTGCCATTTAGAAAACAGAGAGAAATTAGTTGAAGCACAAGGCCGGGCTGCGTAACGCGCAGGATTGTTCGGGGCTCAAAATCGGGAGGGGTTTTGTTTATTTATGGTAGTTAAAGTTAAAATGATAATAACAGATAATAATTGATTTAAAATGAGTTGGTAAATGAATTAGTAAAGGATATGAGAGGGAATGAGTTCAATTTTTAGCTTTAAAAAAATTTAACTTTTGATATAATTATTTTTAGAACCTATTTTTATTGATTTTCATATTATTTTTCATAGTAGCCTTAGGTTTTCAGGACAAGGAAATAGTGGTTATAAAATATAAGATTAAGAAAAAAAAAAATTAATAATACTTTGTCTTTTATTCCCGATCCGACTAAATCAACGGTGGTTTTTACTTTATAATCATACTCGATCGAACGGTGGCCATTGAAATGGATAGAAGGAAAAGCAAAAATGGAAATTTGGAACGCTCTCTGTATCTTCTTCAACCTCCATCCAATTTAGAGCTTCAGATTTCCGGCTTTGTAAATATTTGTAGTTCAATTGCTTCTTCCAACTCGTTTCTTCTTTTCCAATAACTATTCCTGATAAGGTTTAACAATTTAGTCTGACGATTTGAAAGAGGGAGAACTCGGCGAGAGGAGGGGCAGCTGCCACCTGCCGCCCCCTACTGTCTCCGCCACTGCTCATTTCTGCAACTCCTATCTGTCTGAAAATCTCTTGTTCTTTTTTTCTGCTATCGTTGGTCTTACCACCCGAATCACTATTCTTTGTCTCGTTGTCTGTAGGTTGTTGTTTGGTTTCCCTTCGTTGTTTGATTCCATGGATGGTATATGGAATCGAAAGAAGCCCTCCTATTCGATTAGTGAAATAGTAACTGGATCGAGCATTTACAACAAGAAGGAGTTGAAATTTAGATTATGTAGCCGGTAAAGATAAGCAAACACAAGATGACAATTCCTGCAATTAATTTCCTCGTAATAGCCTACAACTTCACTTGCCAGTATCCCATCCCATCAATGATGTGATT
The DNA here is from genome assembly GCA_948277035.1 of Euphorbia corollata. Taxonomy (NCBI): domain Eukaryota; kingdom Viridiplantae; phylum Streptophyta; class Magnoliopsida; order Malpighiales; family Euphorbiaceae; genus Euphorbia; species Euphorbia corollata. Next base: position 7,204 of record CAOJBI011305602.1, on the reverse strand, counting down.
TTTTAAAATACTCCTCAATCAAATATTTTTAATTATTTAAACTAAAATCTGCAATGACACCTACAAATCTATCCATATTCGACACCTACAAATCTATCCATATTCTTCTTGGGTGGGGTTGGTAGAAAGGTGATTTGGAAAGAAAATTGAATTTGATCAAAAAAAAAAAAAAGAAAATTGAATGTAATGACTACGATGTTGAAACTTTTAGTAAAAGACGTTGGTCAAACTACCCAATGTGTTGTTTCACCATGAAGTGATCTACTTTCTACAAGAATAGGGTTGTCCTCTTTCTACAAGAATAGGGTTGTCCTGACATTTGAGAGTACACGTGCGCGAATAAGAAATTAGGAAAATGTATATAAAATAATGATTTTTTAAAAAAATTCTTAAATTCCCTTCAGTGTTACTATTTAGCAGATGTTCCTACCTAGCTCCTGCTTCTTCTTTCTTTCCAATAAATTCCAACAAAAGGAAAGTTGATGTTTGTTCAGATCTTGTTTCAATTATTGAATACGTTGAGTTCATTATACATAAATGTATATTGCACCGCATGAGACTTAAGAACAAAGACATACACAGGTATCCTCTAAACACTCGAATTTCTTGGCCCTGATGGGGCAAACTTGTTTACAATCATTATTTGCGTGACAATGAAATTTGTTGGGGTTATCAAAGACTTGTTGACTTTATTTGCAAATACATTGCCCATTTGTAACACTTTTGTTTTTCTCCTTTCAAACAGTTGCATTCTCCACATCTTGCCATTGATTCTTGCCTATCAATTGACATGCCTGCACAATTTTGTGTATAGTTAATATTATACATGTGTTGTTCCAAACAAAATTTATTAAATATGTAGACAATGAATGCATATTAAGAGCCATTTTGACATTCCTGTTTCAGGGAAATCTCGTGAGAAAGACTGTTATATGTCTTAGAAGGCAATGCCTAACTAACTATAAGTTAGTAACTATGTAACATGGAAACGGACATCGAGATAGCTTGATTATTATACTACAACTTGTTATATTTTGTCTACTATTCCGTAACTCCAACAACTTGACACAATTGTATAAGCTTGTCTCTTCCATACCACGAAGTTCAAGGGATAATTTGTGCACTTTTGACAATTTGGTGGAGAAATAAGTTAAAGAAACCGTGGGTCTGGAGAGTGTCTCGATAGTTTGAGTGAGTATATAAGTAAGGTTGAGCACATCTAACACAAAACCAATTGATTTGTGTTAACGCTCAATCTACACCACTTATATATATTACTATTTATTCATGTTTGTTTGAGACTAGCCCCAGGATGGATCCATGCTATACAAACGGGGACCATTACCCCCTCATTTTGAAACTTTGTTAAATTAATATATATGTGACTCATAAAAAAATGTTTTAACTCAAATGGGAAGAAGCATGGAGCCACCCAGTTTATCTCTACTTCAAGTCCTATAGTAAGTATTTTTTTATTTGATTTTTATTTTTAAAAACTTCCAGTAATCAAATCCACCTTTACTTATTCTTCCTTTTTTAATCCATTTTTTACCCTTACATTTACTTTCTTTTAACTTGCTTTTTCTTTCATTGTATCATATGTTATGTATATGAATAACTTATAATCCTTTTAATTTATAATGTTAAAATAATATTTGTTGATTATAAAATATTAAATTTTGATTAAAAAGGTAGCAATTTATATTATAAAGTACAAAAATAAATATTAATTAAAATATTTAATTTGGATTAAAAACATTATAACTTATAATTTAACATCCAAACCAATGAAATTTCAAAAATTGCATTATCCAATTATTTCTAGTTATCTCAATACTAATTATTATGTTGTTTTAATATAATGTATAATTTTCTAATTAATTATGTTAATTAATTTCTAGCATCCCTGTTTTCAATCCTGGATCCGCCCTTGATTATCCCAAACATCTCTAACACTTCCCCTTAAATGCAACGGTGCTTGGACCAATTACCACTTACCAAGGTCAATAACGGGTCTAGTCTCTCCGATAGCTCAAAAATCCACCAAAACTTTTAACAACAAATTCAACATCTTCTGACTGTTAGGCCTTTCTCTTGCTCTGATACCATGTACAGAAACAGTGGGCTTAGAGAGGTTTGGCTCGATAGTTTGAGTGAGCATACAAATGGGGTTGAGCCATCTAACACAAAACGAGTTGGTTGGCTTGTGTTAAAATCCAATCAACATCACTTATGTACTATTCTTTATTCATGTTTGTTTCCAATGCGAGTAACCCCAACATCTCTAACAATGAGGACTTTCTTTCAGGGGGTGATAAGCAAAATGAGACAAGTTAAGAGAGCCGCTAAAGCATTTAACCCTTTTAATTGATATATAATTATAGGAGGGCTTAGGTCACATTCGACTTAGCTGTTACAATTTATTACTGTGACTATTGTTTATTGTCAATGATAACTTAAACATATAGAAAAAAAAGCTAATAATCAGCATGAAATATTTAAAACTGATGTTTCATGCTAAAAGTAAAAAAAGAAATTAAGTTGTTGAAGAAGTTTGTAACTAAAAGAAAAAAAGAAGAAGTTGTTGAAGAAGTTTGTAACAACTCGAGACTGATCAATGTAAACTAAACCTTAGAAAATCTCAATTCTGATATCTGAATCTAATTACAAGCTTTTTTTGGTTTTTAATCACTGAGTCATATACATTTAGTATAAATAAAACAAAGCATAATGTAACGAAAATACTACAGAAATTGCACCTAAAAATTGCTTAAAATTCAAACAATAGGAGATTGACCATTAAGGTTTTGTTCTCTTCAACTTCTTAAAGCTCAGTTGAACTAAATTTAACTGAACTTAATTACCTGAATTGAATTAAACTTAATTTAACTTAACTTAACTTAACAACTGAACTGAACTTAATTTAATTTAACTGAATTGAACTTATTTCAGTATAAATTTATAACTACATATAGCAGAACTTAATTGAACTGAACTGAACTTAAATTAACTCAACTGAACTAAACTAAACTTAACTTAATTTAATTGAACTTAACTTAACTGAACTTAATTGAATTATAATTCAAGAGAACATGAGCTAAAACTAATTCGGTGGTGCTAACTTTCTTGGTTGCTGTTTTGGTACTCATTGCTTCATGTAGGCTTCTTTCTCCTTTTCTTTATTATATGCATGTTTAGAATATACTAATACGAAGACTTGGCTTTGAACGGAACCAAATGCAGGCTCAGGTATCGAGATGGTGGCAGAGATGAGACAAATAGAGGACCAATATATTATATCATTGAAATGCTTTAAAAATAAATTAAGATTGTGGCTCTAAATGCCATTGGTATTGGCTTTGTTTATGTATCAATCATATTTGTGAATGCGTTCATCCGCGGAAATTTTCGCATTTTGCTTTGGTACTTGATAGGTTACTATGAATGATATTTGATTGATGATCACAGAAGGGACATAATTATCTCATATGTATAATTTAAGAGCTACTAAAGCTCAAACCTCAACCAATAAAAAGTTTAACAAATTTAATTGAAACTAAACTGCACTAAAATTAAACGGATAGCTATAGTCCTTTTTTTTCACTAACACTATTAAACTAAAATACAAATGGATCATACTTGTTTTTTTAATAATGCATTAACAAAAGACAATTTAATCGATTGAAATTAAGTAAATTTATCGTGGCATCAATTGTCGTCTAATCTTGACTTGTTTTCTTATGCTTCTCTGATGTTGAGTAATTGATGATCTGATCTGGCAACTAGTTAAAAGCATATATAAGTAGCATGGAATGATAAACGGGAATTGAACTAGAAAATTCCAAATATAGAGTTTAATTTAAGCTACTAAAATGGAATTGAGGAAGGCCTAATACATCTATAACCCATTAAACTTGTCCAAAATGATCACTTGTCACCCTAAATTTTAAAGTGTGTTAGATATCTTCCTGAACTTGTTTAAAATACATCAGTTTGTCCTATCATCATCACATGTCAGTTTTTTGATGATTTGACTTTTCAAAGATGCATTTTTTTTATTTTTCTCCCTCCAACTAAAACTGACACATGACATCGATGAGGCAATAATTGTTGCATTTTAAACAAGTCCAGGGAGTGTTTGACACATTAATTTGAAAGTTTAGGATGATAAGTGAGCGTGGGTGATAAATTCAACAAGCATTGAGGAATGATATAAACCATCCTACTTTTCTCCAAAATTAATATAATTTAAGTCATTACATATATACTCATACGGTAATGCTACACTAAATGTACAATTAACCCTAAGCCATCATTGAAAGTTTATTTATAAATTTAAACTTCAATACCAAACAATTGCAATGACATGTCATGGGAAACATTTTATCTCAAAATTGAGAGTTACATTAACACTTTACGTAAGTGTGGTACAAGTTCTATGGTCAAAAGATACTTACTTATGTCAAATTACTTGAGTATAAAATAAATGTGGTGTGTTTTTTTTTTCAAATTTATACAAAATTATGATCTATTGACTATATAATCCATCTCGATTAATCAGCGGCGCAAGTAAGCAGGTATCTTATGAGTGTTTCTAGCCAGTTAATTACTAATGGTATTATGATTAGCCTAGGCGGGGTATAATATAAGCACGTCATTTTTACCACATTACTCTGATTAATTAAAAGATTTTATTTTCTTAGATGCAAACGAAGATATGTACATGATCAATTCCAACTCATCACCAATTATAATTATGCAAATATTATCATTGTCATTGTTTGAAAATGTTCCCGCATCTAAAGTACAATCCAAGTAATAGATAGAATTCAGGCCTAAAATACAAATAATGAAAGCCAATAAGGACACGTAACTATATCTAATGTAATATAATCGAAGAACCAAACATAGGATTATACTTGGCTTATAAATACATCATTAACTAAAGACAATTCCATCGATTGAAAATAAGTAAGTCCATCGTGTTATAAAGAATATTTTGAATAATTTTGTCTCATTATTAATCCATTGTTTATTGGAGACTTCATTCGCATATATAAGAGGCACTGAGGGTTCTAATATTTCCTTTCTCCTCAGAATAAGGGCCAGTTTTTTCTTTTAACTTTTTTTATTTATTTGACTTTCTTTTTTTCAGTATGTTTGTTAATTAGGATACAGTTACCTAACTATGCTTCTCTTATACTTTCATGCAAGTATCATGCCTTGGATAGTGTTACAATGATTCAAAGAATATATAAGAAATGTCTTGGTTTCTGAAATGCAATGTATTTTATGATTGCTGGGAAATCATATGCGCTTTTTATTTTCTCAATATGCTTAGGCGTTTGACATGAAAAGGTTACAAACTTACGATATCGTGTTAGAATGTTGTTGCAAGTTCTAACATTTGTGTCAACTTCCATATACCCCATTCAATTTTCGACATGTGACATGCTTTCATTTTCTCTTCTCTATAAATGAGTCATGTTTCAAAAAGTGAATGAGGAACATGATATTCAAACCAGATGATCGAGTCTACATTAGACCATAGTCTAATGACGGTTTCAAATGATTTAACTTACTAGTGTATTGTAGCTTATAAATCATTCTTTAAGTCATTTGATCCAGTTTGGCCTGTGTTTTTTTACAACCAATACAGAAAAAGGTATTGGCATGTAATTGTCTAGTTGAATCAACATTTAATTAGTTAAAAACCGTAAAAAAAAACTAAACATCCCAATAAGTTGAATCTTCTTAAAAATTAACATTCTTTTTACTTGTAATGGAAGGCATGTACATTTTTTTAAGTGAGAGACTTAGAATCTGAAAAGAGCTAAACATCTCAAAAAAAGGTTAAAACACATCTACAAGATAACTACATATATATTGGAAGACTTTGTAAGGTACAAGTCATTTGTCCTTAAAAATTAGCATTGATTATAATTAACACTGAAAAAGTATTTCATATCATTCCCTTGAAAGATAACACAGCAAAATAACAATTAATGACACAAAATTGGATATGATATATAAAGAAATATATCTCTGAAACAAGTTTAGAATTCAAAAGTATAGACTTTGGTTTTCTTATTTTCAACTGTAAACCCCTCTTCCTATATATTGCAAGTTGTAGAACAATTCCTTGGGCTATGTGGCAAAAGCTGATAAATGAGAGCTCCAGCTGTGAAAACTCCAAGAACCCATGGAACCCAGTTCAAGTATGAAGGCAACAATATCGAAGACAACAACGTAAAAGAAACAGTCAGGCCGAGAAATGCGATTACACTGAATGCCTTGCTTATATTAGGATGTTTCTTTCTCAAGATAAACCCAATAAGGGGAAAATAAAAGGCAGCATTTATAACCATCAAGAACATGATGTATGACCACTGTTTGTTGAATGTTTTTGGAAAGAATTTGTCATTTGTAATTGAAAAATAAGAGACACTCAACAGAGACATCAAGGCTGTAAATGCAAGAATTATTGCCATCCTGTCCCATTTCTGCAACTCTTTTCTGTCTGTAAATCTTTTTTCCTGCCATTATTAATATCACTGATCATATCACTTGAATTACTACTCTTTTCGTTGTCCTTAGGATCTTGTCTGGTTTCCATTTCCATTTCGATTACCTGTTCACAATTCCCTTCATCGTTTGATTCCATGGAATCTAAAGAAGCCATGGATTCCTGTGCACAGAACAAGAAACAACACATATGAAATATGCAAGAGAAAGAGTTCCTACCATTAATGGATGAACACAAGTTACATAGCTAAATGGCCCAAATAGAAATATGTATCCTACATGATAATTGAATTGAGCATTTATAAACTAGCAGGAGATCAAAATTAGATAAAGGAAAAAAACAAACACAATATGACAAATGCTGCAATTTCCTCCAAGAGTCCTAGAATTTCACTTGGCAGTCTATGTTATGTATTTGTTCTATCGTATCAATGATGGAAAGCACAATGGAAAATTTGATAAATGACGGAGTGATGTAGTTGTTGAATTATTCCTCATATCCTGCTGATTCTTATCTAGTTTCAATTTATTTTTTGAATAATTCTTTAATTATCTTGTAGTTTTGTTTTGATTAGATATTAGCTTCCTACTTTATAGCTAATTAGTTTTTTTGTTTTATTATTATAAAAAGCAGCATTATATCAATAAAAACATTAGATTCTCAACATCATATTCACGT
>CAOJBI011301556.1:0-11785 GCA_948277035.1 Euphorbia corollata | reverse complement strand
GTCTCAAGTTGTAAATGGTAACAAATATGTATCCTTTGAATATAAATCTGGGATGGATAATGGCAGGACTGCTTCATCATCAGACCATGAAAGTCAGTGAGTACCTGTCATGTTTTTTTGTCCTTTTTATTCACTTTTTCTTGGCATCATAGGTAGATCCAGTGAAAGTATCCTGGTTTTGGGGGGAGTTACTTGCTCTATGAATTTGTTTGCTATATTTTATGATTATAATGCTCTCATTATGCTATAGGTGGACATAAGTAGGAATTACTATCTCCTTTGCTATTTCTTGAGCTTCTGTAGTGATTATCTTTCTAATTTAATGGTAATGTCATATAAACTTTCCCCTGTAAACTTGCCTAATCCTGAATAAATGTCAGGTTCAGTGCACAGGAGGATGAAGAGGATAGTAATCCCAATTTGTTGCGGAGGACGACCATCGGAAATGGTTCCTACTGAAACTTTTTACACTCATTTTAACTTCGTTGACTCCAATTCAAGTCTCACTGTCTTCTTAATTGACAGGTCCTCCAGAATCGATATTAGACTGGACACGAGAATTTGATTCAGAATTATCAAATCAGAATGCCAACGATCAAGCATTTTCTAGAAAGCATTGGCGTCTCCTTCAGTGCCAAAATGGTGATGTATTTTCATTAACTTTTGATAATGCCTAGTAGTTTATTGAGATCAGCAATTCAGATTGCTAGAGGGACTTTTATTATTTTTTAAATGATAGTTGGACATGCAAACTAATTATTGCTTTTTTTTTTGGTTATCTTGTTTGAATTGCAGGACTCCGCATTTTTGAAGAGCTTGTTGAAGTTGACTACCTTGTACTGAATCTTTTTGAACTTCCACTTCACTTGAATGAGTTGATTTTGTTGGATCTAGACATAACCATGTGACTTTGTTCATTTATTATTGCAGCCAAGAAGCTGTAGCAGAGCAATGAAGGCAGTTGGAGTTGTTGAGGCTACATGTGAAGAAATATTTGAACTTGTAATGAGCATGGATGGGACACGGTTTGAGTAGGTTTTTTTTCCTTTCACTTGACGATTCAATTGCACAGTTACTATTATGACTTCAATATTTTTTGTGATATTACTGGAAAAGTTCATTTGCATTACAACTTTTATGTCTAAAGAGTGTTTCAGGCATTTTTCTTAGAGATGTTTGCATGGGTGCTCGGGGAATTATAATAAGACTTCTTTGACACCTTTTTTTTAGATGGCGATCTTAGGATCTAAGTGGATGCCCAACAGTTTTGAACTTAATGGCTAGGTTATGCAGACAAGGATCGAATTTAGGTATTCATTTCTCTTGGGTGTTGGTAAGTCCTAGTAGCAAATCAGTGGTCCCACATCCTTCGTTTATTACTTTTATATATTGTTCTTAGAAAATTACGTTATTCCTTGGCAGTACGACTTGTATCCTTGGATTTAATGCATTGCATATAGGCTAGTGTATGAGATCCACTTTCAAAAAAAATATAATTTACGGGACAGCTTGATTGAAATACAGATTTTATGGACAATACTCTCTCTCTCTCTCTCTCTCTCTCTCTCTCTCTCACACACACACACACAGGAAAGTTATCGTGGATCTTAAGTTTTCATCATCAATAATTTCATCTATGTTCCTACTGATGAATGTTATGATGGTTTGTTGAGATTTTTTTTTTTGTTTCCTATCAAGATATTACAATGTTTGGTTTTGCAACTGCTCATACGTAATACACAGTAACACACAGACCTGCACAGATACTTGTGGGCTAGATACAAAACCAGCTCCAATTGACTCCTCTTTTAGCAATTTTTACTGTTACTTCTAGTCATTCAAGTGATAAAGGGTATCATAATTTTCATCAACCTTTGTGTATATCAACAAAAAAATTAACCTACACCTTATCTACAAATCTTAAGGACAAGAATCACCATAGGTATGTGACGATGTGAATTGGCCTATTTTCAATTGAAACCAGCCTCGTATTCTCTCTTGATTGTAATCACAAATTCATCTGCCAAGTTTGCCGGAAATGTCAACTCTTTACTTACATTCCATCACCAATGTAACTTATAAGCTTCAGCAGAGTTCGCAGTTCCATGGTCGTGTTAAATCTGAATTAATTAAAAGATCAAGCCTAGGTTGCACTGCTAACTTTTCAAGCCATGTTATTGTGGTTCACATCAGAGTGGTGTGTGGTGATGACGGATTGGAAATGGTTAAAATAGATGGCAGAGAACAGTTGTTGATCACAGTGAGGGACAAATGGAAATTTTAGGCAGCTTCTGAAATAATAATTGTTGATGTAGGAGACTAAGGTCTCGTGGTTGTACAAGTTTGATTGGATTCAGTGTCGATGATGAGCTATGAATATAAAACTTTGTCTTTTTTACAATTGAGGTATGGTTTTTCTTTGAGTGGTTAATTGGTTTGGAGAGGGAGGTAGCGACCATGTAGAAGTTTGATTATGGTGATAGGGAACAAACTTGTGTTTTTGAACTTCAAATTGTGAGAGGAGAGACAAATGTCGACTTAGGCATGTTCTCTAGGACTTGAAATCTATTCAGTTCAGCCCTGCATTTGAGTACCAACAATGGCACAAGTAGAGTTAGATATTCACTGCTCATACTTCATATACATTTGATAAGTTCATGCTTAGGGTTGGGGTAATAAGCACTTAACTATGGTTTCATTCAAGCTTTTATGGATGGCTCTCAAGTATATTCTTGAAAGTCAAGTATCTTTATGTGTTGTAAATTTTGTTATGTTTTGATTTTGTCCCGTTTTTTTAGAAGTTTGAATTATTTAATATGCATACCTTGTGCAGGTGGGATTGCAGTTTCAGTTGTGGTAGCTTAGTTGAAGAGGTGGATGGACACACTGCCATACTCTATCATAGGCTTCAGCTTGACTGGTTTCCTATGTAATTCTCCTCCTAATGGAATACTTGCGTCTATGGTGTATCTTGATAAAATATTGCTGTTGATCTCAAATGTTGCTTTTATCATTATGGCCTCGGTAGTGCTTTGTTAGACTAAACATTTATCTCTTACCTCCCTTATTGTGAGTGAAAAACTTACAATAGGTTTACATCGCACATAAATTGTTTGAATTGATTTAGATCGAATTAATTTGTTTCATTTTTCATCGGTGTAAATATGATGATGTAAGTTACTGTGAACTTCGTGAAGGGATCTATAAGAAGGAATGTAAAATGATGACTTGATAGCTAAAAAATAACATTTTTTTATTCAACTTTATACATGAAAATTTGATATTAAGCTGCAATATGATTCGGAGACAATACCTTGTTATGTGAAGGACTTGAACAGTTACATCCATGCATTTATTTCTGATATTTGCGAAATTCTTGGGTATATAAAGATATCGTTCAATCCAATAGGTTCCCCTTTCTGCAGGAATTAGACACTTGATAATGATTCACTCTTTTAGCATTTATTATGGTTATCAGTGGTATTCTATAAAATGACACATCTATGAATCTCAGGTTTGTATGGCCCCGTGATCTTTGCTATGTGCGCTATTGGCGGCGAAATGACGATGGAAGCTATGGTAAATTTCTTTTATGATGCATGTTCGATTTTTACTAGTTACGAACTCCAGAAATATCACTGTTTATTTTGCAGTTGTGTTATTTCGCTCTAGAGAGCATGAGAACTGCGGTCCACAACCAGGTTGTGTGCGAGCTCATGTTGAGAGTGAGTTTCAATAATCTCTTTTGGTTGCTATGTGAAAATTATTGTATGAGCAATAGAGGTTAAGTTACTGGTTGTGATTTCTGAAGGTGGAGGGTTCAACATTTCTCCTCTAAAACCTCGGAATGGGAGACCAAGAACACAAGTGCAGCATCTCATGCAGATTGATCTAAAAGGATGGGGCGCCGGTTATATTTCTTCATTTCAACAACATTGTCTTCTTCAGATGTTAAATAGTGTTGCTGGTAAGCTCCACTTTTTGTTTATTACAGTGTTGGGAACTTGCACTTGTTTTGCTTTCTTTTTCCATGAATTTGCTAGTGTTATGTTTCCACTTTTCTCACTTTTCAGCACTGTATAGCCCTTTTTTTTATTGGGACAAAGAATTACTTTTTTTAAGAGATTATATTAGGAAAAATGCTATTGTATTCTTGGTGCAATTTACCTAAATTTGATTTTTCTTCATTTGTGCTCTTTGCTCTGCATTTAGTGTATCAATTGTGAAGTGTTTTGAAGTTTGTTATACTTCCTACTAATGTTTTAAAAAGGATAAAAAATTACCACTTACCAACAAAATACTGATTTAGTTTTAATTTATTGATTTTTTTAATGTTTATCAATGAGATGCTTTGTGGGATTTGATTTTCTTAACTTCGTAAATTTTATAATGGATTTTGTTGACTTAAACATGCAAAGTATTCGAACCCCACATTGTTTGGCTTTGAGCAAAAAAATGCTCCTTATATCGATGAAGCAATCTTAATCATATTAGGTGTCTGTCTGTTGGGGGTTATATATGGATGTTTACATGGTATCAGAGCTAGGTGGACTATGTTGTGCTTAACCCCATGATAATTCACGCTCCATCTGATTTGTGCGTGAAGTGTGAAGTGTGAAGTGTGGTGGAATCCCACGTTGCTTGGTTTATGAGCATAAAATGCTCCTTGTATTGATGATGCGATCTTAATCACATTGGATACCTTTGGAGTTGTATATGAATGTGTATATAAACTATTAGGCGTATAAATTCATATCTTTTTCTTTATCTATTTACATTTTTTTTTTGTTGTTTTCATTATAGGATTGCGTGAGTGGTTCTCCCAAACAGATGATAGGGGTGCTCCCCCTAGAATGCCAGTTATGGTCAACATGACCTCAGCATGTGTTTCTTCTAAGAAAATTCCTAAGCTGCAATATTCTTCTGTTCATTCTGCTTCAATTGATCAAAATGCTGCCAGTAGGCACTCCACCATCATGGATGAATACTCAGATGAGGATGAAGAATTTCAAGTAGCTGAGGAAGAACAAGAGGTTTGTTGAGCATTCATGCCTTCGCATCTTTGTATTGCTGTAAACACGTGTCTAGGTTTTCATAGATATTTTATTTTACAGGCTTATCTTACAAGGCCAGAAAATGATGTTAAGAGAACTGGTAGACACTTCTCTTTGATTCAGATATGTTAGTTTTCTATGTGATTGGCCTGAACATGTATTCTATCTAAGTCTTCTATTCTTTTTGCATTCAGCCATGGAAGAAGAGCCTGTTGAACAAATTGATCTATCCTGTTTCTCGGGCAATTTGCGTCGCGATGATCGTGATAATTCCCGGGACTGCTGGAAATTATCTGATGGGTCCAACTTTCGAGTTCGTAGCAGAAACTTTTGTTTTGACAAATCTAAGGTTTTTATTTCTTTCATTGTGTTTTCATTTAAGTGCGTGCTAGCTCTTTGGACCTTGTTAGGCTTACATTTGCCGTGTTCTATGAAATGTGTGATATTTTTACACGAAGATCCCTGGTGGAAAACATCTTATGGATCTCGTTGCCGTTGATTGGTTCAAAGATACAAAAAGAATGGATCATGTTGCTAGACGCAAAGGTTGTGCCGCACAAGTAAGAAATTTGTCATTTCTCCCCTCTTTTTCTGACAGTTCTTTTTTGTTGCTGTATTTATGATTTTCCAACATTAAGTAAAAAGTCTTAAAACTTCCATTCTGTGGCTTATATTGAAAAAATACCTAATTTTTTAAAAAATGACCTTTATTTCTTTTCAGGTCCCTGAATTTGCGTGTCTTTTGTCTTTGGCATGTACTAAAAGCCTCTTTCTCGTCAATGTTCTCTTCCTGTTGTGCATATCTAACTTCTTTTTCTTTTGCTGAGATTCTTAATTTCTGCAAAATAAATTTTATGCTATGCTTAGTAACCACAAGGGACATTTTGTTATTTATTCATTAATGTGGTTTTCCTGCAGAATAGATATGCTTCTGGTCCATATTTTTTTTATGGGATAAAAAGATGTATTGCCCCAAAATAGCAAAACTACCAACAAAACAAGGTTCCGTAGGACCAAATGGTCCCACCACAACTTAAATCTTGATTTGCTACTTAAAGCTTCATATGAACAATTTTTTTATTATCAGCCAAAACAATTGAAAAAAGATGAGATTGTTCCTAGCTGTTTAGATGTTATAAAAAGCAACAGCTAAAACAACTCCTCTTAAAATGACCAAAACATGTTTACCGCGATCTCTCCTTGACCTTCAACTTATAATACTTCTCCATTCATCAGAAATTAAGGAGCAATCACAATAAATTTTTAAGAGCCTGCCAAATTTGCTTTGTAACAGGGCAGTGAGAGACAAGTGCTCAATAGATTCACTGCCTTCCATTTGAACTGTTTAGCTTCAATATCTACCCCATCGTGCCTGGTGAGACAAAAATATGAGTTTCCCGCCCTTTTATTTGAACATATGGCTGGACCAGCCAGGAATGTTATAAAGTATCTTAAAGATTTATTCCAGGTCTTATGTGAACCTGGCTTGTGATGAGCAGTTTTAAGTATGGTGAGAATTTGTAAAATATTGAATAATTAATGAGCCTATGTGAATTGTGTTGTTTTAAACGTTGTAGGTTGCTTCAGAGAAAGGGCTTTTCTCCTTGGTATTTAATTTGCAGGTTAGTTATGCATATCGGAAGGCATGAATATGCAGTGCTTTTGAAGGTTATAAAAATGTTAATAGTTTGTGCTCTTCATAGGTTCCTGGTTCAACACACTACAGTATGGTATTTTACTTTGTAACTAAAGAATTAACCCCTGGGTCTCTACTGCAACGATTTGTTGACGGCGATGACGAATTTCGAAATAGCCGGCTTAAGCTTATTCCATCAGTTCCCAAGGTATTGATTGCTGCTGCTTATACTTTAGTTCTTAATAATTTTGTTGCAGCTACCAAATTTTGGATAGTAAGAGTGACCAATGACAGTTAAATATCTGACCCTGGATTGCCACTGGTCTATATGTATAGATGGATAGATGTTCAATTAGATTGCCGCAATTACTATATTTCTCATTTCCTGAGCAAAATGTAGGGTTCATGGATTGTTCGTCAGAGTGTGGGAAGCACTCCTTGTTTATTGGGAAAGGCGGTAGACTGCAATTATATCCGTGGTCCCAAATACTTGGAAGTAATAATAATCCTTAACATACTGATGTTGAAAGTTTCTTGTCTGACCATTTTAATATTGTTATAATAAGGTCTCCTGGCTGTAGGTTGATGTTGATATTGGTTCGTCAACAGTTGCTAATGGAGTCCTAGGACTTGTTATTGGTGTAATTACATCATTGGTGGTTGACATGGCTTTCCTTGTACAAGTAAGCCTGGTCATTTGATTTTTCATGCTGTCAATATATCTCCAATACTTTTGGCATAAGTTTTGACAATAGCATATCCTGAATTTATAAAAATTTCAAAATTTCACAATCTCTTATCTGTTGGTCATTTGGGTCAGGCAAATACCACAGACGAATTGCCGGAGCGATTAATAGGTGCAGTCCGTGTGTCTCATATAGAGCTGAAATCGGCAATAGTTCCAAAACTGGAGCCAGAACCAGAATGACGGACAAAAATCATTGACCACTGATTTTTACTTGATCATTTGTTTAATTATGAATTTGGAAATTTCATTGGTTGTACCTTATGATTGGACATAGGAGAATGATGAGATATTCCCCAAATAGTTGAAGGAATATCATTTTTCTTCTATGCTATGTGGATCGAAGTTGTCTTTAGGCATTGTTTAGGAGCCCCAATAGATAACGAGCGAGAACAATAGAAAAACAAAAATATAGTAAAAATAAACGCAAGTAGTTGGAATATTGCAATTGATTTTTCTATTTCTAGTGTTGGGGTTTTCTGAGGTTCAGTGTAAATTTTATGAAATGACCATTTAATGGGTTTATTGAATTATTTCATTTTATTTGTGAATTTTGTAACCATGTCATTTATATTCATATATTTCGAAGTTAAAAGTTCCAGATGTTTAGGAATTCCAGAATAAAAAGGGAATGAAATCTATGTATTCTCGTGAGAAAATCAATTTAGCTAGACTATTGCTTTTAAAAATGATTAATTATGCTTATTGTAGAATCTAATATTTGAATCATATCGTTTAAGATTTTGTTTTTCATGGTAAGAAAAAAAGACACGAAAACTAAGTCACAAATTGTTCAATTATTCATGGGAACAACATAAAGCAAGCAAGCTACGGTTTGGATTTAACAAAATCAAGAAAAGCAACAAGAGCAGCCATTGAAGTAGTTGGAAATCCATTAACAAACTTTTCACCAAATTCTTCAGCTCTCCTCTTCATTTCTTTATCTCCCATTAGCATATCAATTCCTTTCACAATATCATCTTTTTTAACCATGCGTGACAAATCATCACTCACATTATACCCAACCTTTAAATGACTCACAACCAATTTAGCATCATAGTATTGATCGCCCCTTAATGGCCATGCCAGAAATGGGACCCCTCTAATTAAGCCTTCCATTGTTGAATTCCATCCCATGTGTGATAGAAATCCACCCGTTGATTTATGGCTCAGTATTAACAACTGGGGTGCCCATCCACGTATTATCAAACCCCTTTCCCCTACTCTTTCGCTCATCCCCTGCGGGTAATACCCTTCTTCGTTTGAGTCGGGTCGTGGAGGACCCGACCTTCCTGCTTCGGTTCGGAGCACCCATATGAATGGATGGGTCGACGCCTCTAGCGCTTCAGCTAATTGGGGATACTCGTCTTTGCTCAGGTCTACTGAGCTACCGAACGACACGTATATGACTGATCCACGTGGCTTTGAATCTAACCATTGGATCACGTTATCCTCCGTCACGTTTGCTGATTTGTTGCTGCTTCTGATTAGGCTGTCGTGGATGAGTTGCGAGCCGCACGATTTCCAGTACTCCTCCGGGAAAAGCGGGCCCACTCCCCAAACAGGCTTTTTGACTTCGTTTGATAGATAGTCGAGAAATTGACGCTCCAGATCGTCACACGTGTTGATCATCAAAGCCGCTGAGCTCTCTGTGTCTTTCACCCACGGCGGGAAATCACCGGGACCCGGTAACCCAAATCCCTTGGGAGGACCTCCCCCAGAGGTGGTTCTCGGGGGACCACCGTGAGAGCGACGTTTGAGATCAGACACCGTTAGTCCCATTTCTTCGGGTAAACCCGGAAGGAAACGGGTCTCATCCGGGTTGATATCTAGAGGGCTGGCTTTCCAGGAAGCGTACTCCAAGGCGGCGGAACAAGCGCCGGAGGTGAAGAAGCTGATGGTAGGAATTTGAAATTTGCTGAAAACATCGGCAGACCAACTGGCAATAATAAGGACATCGGCAATAGCGCAAATGGGTAAACCGGGATTTCGAGCTCGGGCAGAGAGGAAATCGTCGAGGAATTGAAGGAAGTGGGTTCGGGTATCGGAATGCATAGGGATCATAGGGGAAGCGGAGGGAGGAGAAGGTATATCAATAACTTGAATGAGTGGGTTTTGGCGGAAAGAGGAAGGGAGAGAGGAAGAAAGGTGAGGGAAAATTATGAGAGTAGGTTTGAAATGGAGGGAAGCAATGAGCTTGCAAAGCTCCATGCAAGGAAAGAGGTGGCCTTGCCCAAAAGCAGGGAGCACTACAATTTCAGCTGACATTTTTACAGTAGTAGTGGTGGATGAAAGATTAACAATGTATGTTGAAGCTGAAAGGAAAAGGACTTCGTTTGGTTGATTTATTTTAGTTACAGGCCAAAGACAGGTTGTGTTGACAATTAGTTGAAGAAAGACTTGCAAGTGACCTTACTACTTCACTCAACTACTTCTGCTCCGAACTCATTTCTTGTCAACTAAGTTATTAATAGTTTGTGTACCTAAAATAACATATGCCTCAATTTAGTCATTAGTTGTTTTTTGTACGTAATCACCTTATAAGCTACACGATCACACATTTTAACCATCAAACTACTTTCTAAATGCACTTTAATAAATACTTTCAACTCTTTTTTTTTAATATTCTAGAAGCTATCAATCTTATAAACTACACATTAAAAAGTATCAACAATAAGCACTTATTGCTTTAGCCCACTGAACTTGTAATTACATCAATGTTGATGCTAAGTGGCAAAATGTCAAGTTTACCATATTGATTGGATGGGAAGTGTGTGATTTACAAGTTCATATGAGTTCTTACCATAAAACTAGTCTAATCGTTAACTATAATTTAGTTAGTACATAGTTTAAGTTGACTCCATGTCTCCAATCCTCTCAATCTAACTAAAAACATTGCAAATAGTGGTATCTAGTTTCTGTTAGGGCAGAAGTGAAGAGTTAATTTATGATAGTTTTGTATTGCAATTTAGTTTCACATAGTATAATTCACTTCAACTCCAAACATTTGAAAACAAACAGAGCAGTAATCCGTGACACAAATTATAAGATACAAAAATGAAATTAATCTAATGTTGTCGCATTAATAAAATCCCCAAAAGCATCAAAAGCAATAGAAGAAGCCGCAGGAAATCCATGCTCAAACTTAGTACGAATCACATCAGCTCTTTTCTTGACTTCTTCATCTCCCATTAACACTTTTATCCCGTTAATTATATCATCTCTTTTAACCATCTTTGACATGTCATCACTAACCATATACCCAATCTTCAAATCACTCACTATCAACTTTGCGTTATAAAACTGGTCACCTCTGATTGGCCATCCCAGCAGTGGGACCCCTCTCCCTATTGCTTCCACACTCGAATTCCACCCACAGTGTGATACAAATCCAGCCGTTGATTTGTGACTAAGTATCATCAACTGTGGAGCCCATCCCTTTATTATCATACCCCTTCTATTCTTTTTTACTTTCTCATCCAACTCTCCTGGATAGTAACTCGAACCGAATCTGCCTTCTTGGATTACCCATATGAAATACCCGCCCCATTTGTCGAGTGCCTCTGCTAGTTCTTTGTTTTCTTCTGCCGTTGGGCTGAGTTCACTACCGAATGATATGTAAATAACTGATTTTTCTGGTTTTGATTCCAGCCATTCGATTACTTCGTCTTCGCTGTAATTGGACGGTCGCTGATTGGATCGGATTTCCCCATCGCGAATAACGGAACCCGCTGATTCCCAGTACTTTTCCGGCAAGAGAGGGCCAATTCCCCAAACCGGCTTTCCGATTTCTTTACCGATATAGTCGACGTACGGACGCTCAAGATCATCGCACGTGTTTATCATCAGCGCTATTGAGTCATTTACCTCGTCTACCCATAACGGTTTCTCCCCGGGATCTGCCGGGCCCATTTTTCTACCGCCACCACCACCACCACCACGACCGTGAGGGTTGCCTGATCGGCGTTTGAGATCGGAGGAAGTGAGAGCCATGTGCTGGGGCAGGCCAGGTAGGGAACAGATATCCCCAATTTTTATATCAAATGGACTGGCTTTCCAAGTTGCGAACTCCAGAGCAGCAGAACAAGCACCGGAAGTGAAAAACCCAACGGTTGGAATTCGGAATTTTTTGAAAACATCCGAGGTCCAATCCATGATCATGAGGACATCGAGAATGGCGCAAACAGGTGGATTTTGGATTCTGGAAGAGAGGATGGAGTCAAGTTGTAGAGATAATTGAAGTTTGTCAAGTTGCATTCGATGAGAAGGATGAGAATTAGGTTGGGGAGGAGGTGGAGGTTGAATCTCTGAAACATGAACGAGTGGGTACTGGCGAAATGAGGGAGGAAT
>CAOJBI011300846.1:0-11663 GCA_948277035.1 Euphorbia corollata | reverse complement strand
TTGTGCCATTAGCCATTTGTTATACATGTTACATTATCTAATGTTCTTTCCAAATATCTTTAGATTTTTTCTTGACTTTGATCCTTGAGGGAAATTTCCAGAATGTCTTTAATTGTTCATGGTCTGAAAGAACAGTAGTGGTAACTAATTTTGCTGTCTGGGGACTTTGGACTCGACTCAAAGTAGCTTGTTCTTAAGTTGCTGGTGTCTCGATCTTTGCTTATGTTAAAATTCCTACCAAACTCAACATTTCTGTCTGCTGCATAATCTGGATTATGCCATTCTTTAACTTAATAATAGCTCGAAACCGGAGAAAACAAGAAACACATATCTTGTCTGTTGTTTGAATGTTTGCAAATATACAGATATATCCGTTTTATGTGATGCATTGTGTCTGGTAATTCTTGTGCTCAGCAACGTTATTACTCCATGTTATTTGTCCTTCTTTGATTCCATTTGGATAATTCTGTCTTTAAATTTTTAATTTTGGTTTTGTTGAATTATGTGATGAAAGCACAGAAGTGAGTGTTCAGTTTTTAAATAATGAAATGGAGCATTTCGAGGCCCCTGGATTATAAGGAAATAAAACCTAGAGCCCAAGGCAAGAAGTGTACTTTTGGACGGAGTATATAAATACAACGGTAACAATGCTAGCAGCTTCATCCTCAAAATATTAAATTTTCCCTCCGGGGCAGTAGGATGACAAAATTCTCTCAAGTGCAGATGGCATTCACAGGATTGATCTTTGGTAATTCTTCTTTTTAAGAGATGTGGTTAACTAGGTTGCTTGTCTTAATTTCTTGAACTTGGATGGCACCGAATTTGCAGTGCTTCATAATGATCTTTCATAAATGAAAACTGAGAGGCAGTGGCCCCGAGTGTTACATTTAAAATGTTGAACTACCTTTTGGTAAAAGTTTTAAATCCATTGTTTAATTATGCAGAAACATCATTATGATATCTCCATCTCTATTCTTGAAACGGTGGCCAGGGTGCTCTACTCTTTTTGTTGAATTTTGAATTGAAAAAAAAAAAAACAAAAACTAAATCGATACATGAGATTAGAATAGAACAAAGTCTATATTAATTAAATAAAACACTATTGTCTTCTTCATGCTGACAAAAAAGTCCACACGGCACGACCCTTTTTTCAAGCAATTGATTCTTAGATCCGCCTGCTTCCTTGACAACCGACCATCTTCTATTATTTTGTTCTTCAATTATTGTCCATTTTATTTATCTTCATCATTAATTATCTTATATCTTAATTCATGTGGAACATCAACTAGCAGATCCTTTCTTTATTTGGAGTGATAACTATCAACAGGCGAAATGCAATAAGTGTAGGAAATACAAACTTTTATTTAAATTCATGAGAATTATTGATGAAGATCACTATCCTATCCTGATTATCACATTATCTTTTCACCCTCTTTCTTTTCAATTTTCCCCATTAAACTGATAAAGATAAAAGACGTTAAGTATTATTCATATTTTTAGGATAGAAAACAGCCTACGAGTAGTAGGCTTGTATTACACAAGCAAACAACAATCGACAAGCATTTGTTGGACAAATTATTATGGAAGCCGAGTATTTAGAATATCTTGCTCCTAGTTGAGGATATCTGTCTCATTAACCGTAAATCTTGATAGATTTCTACTTTGTGTATGATATTTCAAATATACGTACGGTTCCCGGTACAAATATCTTATAACAGATATATATAAGCATACATATAAAATGAAATCGATTGAATTGAAACAATCGACTAATTCCAAGTCAAACCGAAAATCAAAATGATCGAATCTGGTTTAAGCATGACTTTCCATCGATAACGTGAAATTCGTTGAATTCAAGGTATTGTTTGTAGGTCATTCCAATGTAAGCTGGTTCTTCATCGCGGTTTACAAATTCCGGAGCAGGCTTCACAAATGCATCCAATGATGGTCCCATGAATAATGGTAATGTCACCCTTCTCTCTTCGTTGTTCACGATCACTCGGTGTATGGTACTTTTATATTTTCCATTTGTCAAAATCTTTGAACATGCATATAAAATATGTCACCATTTCATCACATAACTATATATTTAGTTCATGTACTGATTCGGTAATTTAGATAATAATCAGAATTAATAATAATATATAATAATAACAACAACAACATTCTTCCTTCTCTATATAATAAATTTATCTCTATAACGTTAAGTTAGAGTTTGCTTTTCTAGATAATTAAACTAAAAGAAACGAAAATAAGAACAAGAACAAAAAGGACGTTACCTCAAGGTGATCAGCAATGTTAACAATGATGGAGTCAGGCGGAACATTAGCATTGACCCACTTCCCCTCGTGTCGTAGTTGTAGACCGCCGGTAATGTTTTGCAAGAGCAAAATCAGCAGGCCAGGATCAACATGAGCAAACTGTCCCACTGGTTTCTCCGAAAACTGACGTGACGGATAATCATTGGCCGTAAAAAAACTATAACCAGAGTCCAATTTCATCGCCTTTTCAATGTACCATTCTTCTTGTCCCAATGACTCTGAAATCCCTCTAAGCAACTCCAACCCCATCTCTCTCAACTTCTCGTGATATTCCTCCAAAACCTCCCTATAAGAATGCAAAAATTTAGATGGAAATTCAATAATGACGAATAAACATATCGAGTTGTTAGGATTCAAACCCGAGATTAGGCGGATTAGAGGGGCAATGAAATTGTGGATGAACAGCAACCTTGAAGAACTCTCTGCTTACATGGTTAAAATCTCCTTTTCCACTTCTGATAGTGTCTGTTGGATTGTTGGTCTCATACTTACTTTTTTCTTCCTTAGGCAAATCGAAAAATCGACACACTTGATCTATGACACTCTTTATCAGGCTTCTCGGCACATTGTGATTGGTAACCTGCGAATGTTATATATATATATATATATATATATGTCGATCACGGTAGAAATTTCTTGTTGTCTAAGTTTTTGGCATACTCTCATAACGTTATTGCCGGGTTGTGTGTCGACATATTTAAAGACTTATAGTAGTTAGGTAAATCATAAATAAGTTAATGACAATATAGAAAGGTACTCACAACAAAGAAACCGTATTCCAAGCATGCTTCACCGAGGATTTGGATTTCATTAGAACGCAGAAAAGGGTTGCGAGAGACGAGCATGGAGAAGTCGATAATGGGAATGTTATAATCGTCTAGTCCATCAAACAAATCATCACTGCTAGCATTATCAAAACCTTTGTTACCAATATAATTGGAGGGCTTATGCTGTTTCTGCAAATAGTCCATATCCTTACTAAATTATATGAATATAAACTATAATTCAAGTTATTTTGATTTAATGATGTAAGAATTAGAACACTATTTATAGGCTGAACTCCCCCACGTTTTTTACTTTTTTTTTTTACATGGTTAAACGTATTTTAATTTATTAAGATTTAATTAAGATTTTTTTAAGAAGCATGAGCCTCATTTCTGCCTCATCTATCAGTGTAGGGGCCTACCTATATTTTGTCAAAATTAGATTTTGTTGTCGGTTAGATATCTAGTTGATATATGAGAGCGTGAATTTATATAAATCAGAGTTAATTTATAAGAATTTTTAATAGATAAATAAGAATAGATAATACTGGATATGTATGGATGAACATGACTGTTTATTGAATATTTGCATTTGTAAGGCTTTTATATAAGCCAAGAGAAGAGGTAAGCAAAGTATATAAGAGTGGTCTCAACCAAAGTATCAAAATGTAGAGATATCCTACTACCTTTTAACACAAGGATGTTACATATTTCAAATAAAATATTTGACAGGAGCCAAATGAAGTTGAATTATCATTCTTTTAGCTCAAAAATAAAAAATTCAAAAAATCATATTCCACCTAAAACCCTATTTACTATTTGGATGAAAAATCAGAAAAGTCAAAATAGGTAAATAGTCCCGTGATTAATTACCTATATGTGCCCCTAAACCTTAGCTTTCCCTAATTTAGGGGATTTTGCACATATAGGTAATTAACCCGCGGGTTAATTACCTAAGTAATTAGTATAAGGACCATTAATTACCTAGTTTTTATAAAAGGAAGCACTGGGCTTCGCATTTTTAACAACGAAAAACTCGATATTCTTCAGAGCAAAACTAGCCTTTTTTAGCCTCTAAACATGTCCAAACTTTGTTCATTTAAAATTTAGGATTCATTCATAAACTTCGATCCAAACTCGATAAAATCTCATTAAAATCACATTCAACTCAAGTTTATAGTCATAACTTAAGTATAAACCTTTTAGACTTTTCGATTTTATAGTCATAATAAACTCACTTGATTTCCTCTCTTCAAAATCCAAATCACTTTATTGACAAATTCGGTTTCGATCCGGCTCTCGTCATCTTACACAAATGAAAAGGTAACTGAAGGTAATTGGATTCTAACCCACTTTTAAACTCGTTATTTTCATATTGCATATTCATTTTAGGGTAAAGACTTGATTGGAGCTACTTACCATTATTTTCAATAAAATGCATTAATATGTTAAAATTGAGCTTGCAGGGTGAAAACCGGTTTCCCGAGATAAAGAGGAAACTCTGCCTAGATTTTAAGGGAAAATCCAAAGTAACACCGTTTCTCTGCCGGATTTCATACTTTAAATTGCTGTCTTAATTATTAAGCCGTTATAATGCCAAAATTATTTTTATATCATAATTCTTAAAAGTTCGAATAAAATCAGTAACTATTATATCCGTCAGAATCTTTCTTTTCGATATAAAAATCTAACTTCCACATCAATATGCCACAATTCCTGATGGAGCAAAATCGTTTGATGACTCTTTTCCATAGAATGAAGTATTGACTTTGTTTTGTTCTTTATTTATAAGAAAACCAAATTAAAAATGATTTTTTCTTAATATAATTATATTTTAGTTTAAGAAATAAAAGGGATATTTCTTAAATAATTTTACATGAAAACTTTCAAAAAAAACATTTTCACAATCGACAAAAAGGGCGATCTCGTACCCTGCA
Source organism: Euphorbia corollata (assembly GCA_948277035.1). Lineage (NCBI taxonomy): Eukaryota > Viridiplantae > Streptophyta > Magnoliopsida > Malpighiales > Euphorbiaceae > Euphorbia > Euphorbia corollata. The sequence goes on along the minus strand of CAOJBI011300846.1, from coordinate 6,641 downwards.
CATTTCCACCCGATCGTCTTTGCAAGCCGACGACCGATGAAAGGACCATCTGTTCACAAGATGGAACTGCAATTTATGATGATATTTTTGTGCGGGTGTTGGAGTTTTATAGAGAGTGAGAGCTGGAATAAAATAGATATTTTGTTATTTGTGTTATTGTATACTCCTATTATAAGGGAGAATATTAAAAAAGAGAGTTGTTTCTCCTCATAGATCGAGAGTAGTCATAACTCCTGTTTTATGCTCATAGTGGAATTTTTCTATAGTTGCCCGGGGTAAATATCTCTGTTAAATTTGTTCTTAAATTATTAGTTTTAGTAGTTTTTGTGCTCCATCTAACGTCTCTATAAACGATTCTAATCCCGCTTCCGCAACCCTAACAATACTATATCTGGGAAATTTAATAGATAACTAATAATATAACCCTATCATCAGATGTAGCTTTCAAATTCTCCTTTCTAAAAATACAAAAACTATGGATTCACCTTAACAAGTGTTCAAGTTAGCAATATCGGGTTCAATAGAGAGTCATAATGTAAAATATGATAAAAAAAAGTCTAACACTCGTATTATATTGTCTTAGAGTTTAAACTATTTTGAGAAAACTATATCTATTGATGAATTTGAGCATTGCAAGAGACACGACAATAAATATTTGATAAAAAAACATGTTTTGTTTAGGGCTCATTGTAGCTAATAATTTTATCTAAAAATCAGGAATATAATTTGAAAAATTAGTCAATGAAAGTGTATCCACACATGAATTTTCAAACTCGTTTCACTCCGTAAGCTCCTCGCGGTGATAAAAAAACATAAGTTTGCTATGAGGACTAACCGTGTGACCGGTGTAGTCTCTCCAATGCTTAAGTCAATGACAAATTTATAAAAGGAGGCAGGGAATTTAGAGTTTAGAATAACTTATCTCGAATGTTGTCCAAATAGACCTTTGTATAGGACATTGGAGAAGGAATAGTATTCCAAATAGGATTCTTGCTCGAATAGAATAATATTTCCTAAATATGATAGAGTTTGATCCTGAACAAAGAATGTCCTGATTAGGATAAATTGCTTTTCTAGCGGAGAAAACATTGGAAATAAAGTCTAAGTTGGATTCTATTCCATACTGACGCAGACTGTTTCAGGCGGTTTTTCCGAGTCGATCGATAACCTGACAGCCTCGCCCCCATTCTGCAATTAGAATTTTGACTTAGCATTTCTTATGTACTAGAGCGTGATCCTATCTGTCTAAATTTTTGCTATTTGACAGACACACGCCTAAGAATACTTTACTAAGTTATCACGGTCTAACTAAACATTTAAAACCGATGTTGGCATCATAAAAAGCTAAAAGAACAGTTATTCAAAGAGTTTTGAGACATCAATCACTAGTTTATAGAGAAAAATATTTGAAAATTAATTTGTGAATAATTCATCAATTATTAGGTGTTACTGTCAGCTATAATTAGTTTCCTTTATATATTTCAGAGACATGACAATTGTATTTAAAATTCATGAAAACAAAATACATCAATATTATTTTGGATAATTAGTCAATTAATACACTAATATTAACTTAATAATAATAATCTGCTGTCTATCAGCTTAATTATTAAAATAATTTAGTCTTCTTGCTTTATCAAGCATATGTTTAGTAGGATAAGAAAAAGATTTTGTCTAGCAAACATATACTTTGTTGAAATAAGGAAAATATTTTGTCCTCTTACTTAATTTATCAAACATATTCTTAGTAATGAATAAGGTAATTTTACTAAGAAATGTGAAGGTTATTGTGAAGCTGAAGCTCAGTAGTTAGAGGCTTTTGTGATTTAATTATGAGCGCTTTTAATTTTAAAATTTTATGTTGATTTATTATGGGTCGATGATGTGTCTCAAGCTAAGTGCAATCACACTATCGACTTATATATCAATAGGTGACACATGGGCCATGGCGTCTAATTAGTATGCGGATTCTTCTACAAACCTCCAACTGATCTCGAACTAGCTAGATAGTTGCAGCCAACGGATTAATGTTAAGAACTAAATGGCATGCTTATAAAACAAATCAACCTCTCTTAAAAAAAAAAACCCTATCCGCCGATTACATTTGTCCGCTACTTTTTCAAAGCCGAAATTTCTTGATGCAATGCATAAAGATGCTCCTGTATCTATGTATGCTAATACTGGTTTAGTACCAATTATTATTTTAATATATGTACTATTCGGATTCATACGAATCACTGGTTTTCAATTTAAAAAGCAAGAAGAACCTTTTTCTGAAAATATGCTTTTATAGTTCTATTCCTCCAATATTTCAATTATTGATTTTGTTGTAGATTTTAATTGTTCTTTTACTATTATTTCAGTCCATATTTCTTCTATTCTGTCAATATAGAAAGTATTATAACAAATTGGAATTAACAGATAAAAAACCATTTTTAAAATTATTTATTAATAAGTTACCATGACAAATAAATGAAGAAGTAAATAAAAGATTTAAAAATCAAGTAAATATAAATAGACCAGAAACATTAGGAATACAAAACAAATTTTAAGAAATCATCTACAGTAACTTTGTTTTTTTTTCCAAGTACCTGATTCAATTTCAAGTCAGTTATAAAATTGTGATGAAGTACAAAGCAATAGTTAATTTGTAATGAACAAAATATTCATAACTTCTTTGAAATTTCAATTCATAGTAGCACTAACACTGATTTTGAGTTTGACGAAACCGTATAAACAATCATACGCTAGGAAAGCTGAAAAGATCATAGCAGGATTATTTGTCTGAGAGTATCTAAACGATAAAAAAAAAAAACACAAATGTTTCGTCCCCCAAGTATACTAAGCAGACATCACTGAATTAACTCGAACCTAAATTCAGGAAACTCGAACCGAATTCAGCCTCCATAAAATGGCATTTGGCTTTATAATTTTAATGGAATCAAACCAAAGCTATCCTACATCTCAAAACTGGAAGAAAAATTTGAACATACATTGTCAAAAGACAAATAGTATTGATAGTTGACGTCTTGGATAGTGAACAAAATGGACACCAGCACCGATTTTATATTGTGCTTGACTGATTCAATAAGCATCCACCACACCACCATACCATATTTCATTGCTTACTTTTAAAATGAAAACCAAACAGAAAGAAATATCATTAAAAAGGATTTGAAGTTTTTAGCATATACAACGTAATTATCTTTAACCTCCCTTCAACATTAAACAAAATTGTTCATGCATCAACAAACAAGGAGCAGGAATACCAAAGTAGAGAAGATTATGCTCCAAAAGCTACAAGCAAGAAATACACAACTAGTCCTCATCCATAGCTGCAGGCTGTTGAGGCCTTGGTCCCCCTGCTGGTTTTGCCATTATAATCTGCCAAGAAGCCAAGCAAACAAAATTTAACTTTTTTCGTGTTTCATACTTTATGTATCTCGCATTTGTTTCTGAATTATCAGTCAGCCCATTGCTGAAAAAAACTAATCAACCAGTAAAATTCATGACAACAAATACCTAATATTAGATGTTGCTCTTGCCCTAAATATAAGTTTATAAAGAACAAAATCGTGGTTAACAGATATGAAACAAACGAAATACCTGGTCTACTCGCAATACAGTACATGCAGCATCAGCAGCATATTTGAGTGCAAAGAACCTAAAAAGAAAAACAAGTATTAAGCTGGTACATTACAGAATAGTTTTAGCGACACAACTCCATTCCAAACATGGTTCATGATTGTGATAGGAGGAACTCAACTAAGTGGCAGGGGCTATTCTGTGTGTTAAGAAGTGGGATCCATTGACCCCACTTATTTAAAAATAAAGTATTATAATATATTATAAGTAGTTAAGTCCATGGACATCACAAAAATATATAATTGGACCCCTCATATTGATATTGATTTAACTTGTACTAAAAGGCTACTATCAAAAACTAAAGTTTATCATACAAAAAGTAATGACTGTACCAATCACTTTCAATGATTTTTTATATTTCTTTAACTAGTTTCTAAATTTTTTTCATTTCTCATCTTCCTTTTTTACTAATTTCTGATTTTTTACTCCAAGAGAAAAGTTATAAATCACAATATTATTAAAATAAATAAATATTTACATACATCTGAAGTAAATTTTTTTATATGTATTATTTGGACCCCATGGCGAAAAATGGCTGGATTCGCCATTGCTAAGTGGAGTTTCTGATCGGTGAATGACAAAGTCTAGAAAGAAAGCAAATTGAAGCACTTAGCACAAAAACATGGACACGATTTGAAATATTTCGAGATCATGACACAGAAATGCCAGAATTCATATAAAGAATGATTCAAAGGTGAAGAAAGAAAACATACTTTGTTACATGAAGGTCCCAGATGCTCATGGTTGTGATATCCTTGCAAACGCCTTCTTCCAAGTCAATTCCCACTTTGGTATTTCCAGATGCATGTTCAGCATAGAGAGATGATATGATCTCCATTGCATTAAGACCAGCATTTTCAGCCAGTGTTTTAGGTACCATCTCAAAGCTCTCAGCAAACTTTGCAATTGCATACTGATCCAATCTGCATGACAATAAAAGAATATAAATCAACAATACAACCAGTATCGTCCTATCTCCATGTCTAAGCCAAGCACCGACAATTTCATTCTTTATTAAGATAAAAAAACACAGAAATAAAATTACCCTGTTTCTTTGAAAGAAAATTCCTTCAGTCTTCTAGCCAATTCAATTTCAGTTGCTGCAGCTCCTGGAACAATCCGGCTGTCCCTGCACATCGCCTGGAAAAAGCATGCACATATAATTAAAGGTTTTACACACCAATGAAGCATCACTGAAGTTCCACTCTATTTTCATGAAAAAAAACCAAATAATACAAGAAGATAAATAGAATCACTTCCACTTAAATATAAGGAAAAGGGGAGATGGAACCAGTAACAAGTAAATAGTATCAGAAAAGCAGAAAAGGTAACAACCCATGAATAAGTAATCAACAACCTTATAGGTGTTCACACCATCATCAACAGCCCTCTCAAGGTCTTCTAGAATACTGTCAGTACTTCCCCGCAAAACAATAGATGATACAGAGTTTCCACCTTCTTCATTTTTCACAACAGTAACCTTAGTGCACAAGAAAAATCACAATTAAGAAATACAAAAACATGAAAGAGAAGATAACACACCAAAATGGAAAATACTTTAGTTACAATTTACAGGATGAAATATTTTAGCATACCCTGACACCACCGATTTCCTCAACTGAAATTGAATCTACATAGCCCAAGTCATCCGGGTTTGGTTGGCAAAGCTTCAGCTGTTGAAAGAAATAGAAGGCATATAAGGATGGTATTTTCAATCGAACAAGCACACAGTTGAAACTGGGTTCCAGCTTACCATAGCAACAGCACCCGTGGTGCGACAAAATCGCCTCAATTCAAACTTTGAGCTAATCTTCAAAACCATAAGTCTGAAATGCAACCCAACACCAGGAAAATCAAAACGGAGCATAGGCAGTGAATAAGAAATAGCCAGGCAACCAACAACATAATTAATTGATGATGAAACCAGACATTAAAATTAAATAAATTATTTGCTGAATTCATCCACTGAGATTAACAATAACAGTTGTAAGGTTATACATTCAAACTAGTGGCAAACATGAAAATACGAGGCGTATGGAAATTCATTTCATCGTACTTGTAACGTTCACAAAAATGCAAAGCCATTTCTCCAACAGCAGCTCCACTGACAACTACGTTGGCACCAGAATCTGCAACTGCTTTAATAAGTTCCTCGATTTTAGCTTCTTCTGTTTTTGAATAATTCTCTAGCTGCAAGCACAGAAATTAAGAACACATAAGACAATAGAATTAACCTCTCACCAACAAGGAATATGCAAAAAACTATATGAAAAATTCAAATTTAATAGAAAAAAGAAATAATATGGCGCAATTTGAACATTATATACCTGATCAGCAGAGTGAATCAGAACAGTTCCCTTGGTTTCAGTAGCTGAGGAATCAACACCACCAGCAAACACAGCAACCTAGAAGCACAAAATGACACTAACATAAAAGATGAAGAGAAAATGCACAAGGCGAGGTGATACTTGAAGGAAATATAATTCACACATCAAATTTTTAAGCATAAAAAACCTGATAAGTTGGAATCTGTTGTTATCAAACTTATAAATCCATCTCTTAAAGTTATAGAAAGACATCCATGAACTAAGTTTAACAAGCCCAAAAAATAAAACTGTCCACGAGCCACCTTCTAAACAAGTTCTGTTAATCATTCGTTTTAGAGGGTCGAGAGACTCACAATGTGAAAACTTTATATCTGAATTCTGGCTCCACATTCAACAAAGTGTCAACATACAGGAATGAAAATAATGATAATCTTTATTGTTAATTTTTGTAATAGAGTGAGACAGAACTTATGCATAGATATAAATTTAAGAATAAATTTAATAAGATAAAGAAAGAAAATATACTTATAACATACCTTTGCCTTCTCTAGTCTCTTTATAGTACCTACAGCATCACTTTTCAACACCATTCCACGAACTATTGTACAATCACGCAAGCCTCCTCCCAAAAGCTTTGCAACTCTAACATTATCAACGTTAAAATTTGCT
>CAOJBI011300828.1:0-19934 GCA_948277035.1 Euphorbia corollata | reverse complement strand
ATACTTCTCAAGGTTTTTCTTTGATATTTTTCTAAGAAAACCAAGGCTTTTTCTTTGATATTTTTTAAAGAAAAAACATAGTTAAATATTTTGGTTCGTTTGTTGAGTTGGCTAGCACCGACTCGACTAGTGAAAGTTTTTCCTTTCGAGTTTTTGTTCGTGGTCCTCGTGTGGATACGCGTAGCATTAAAAGGAGCTTGGAGGTCTTCAACAAATAGGTCTTTTTCTCCTTTGTATTTATTTATTGTTTATTATTTATTTAGAATTTATGCATGCTTAGTTAGGTTTAAGTTAGGAATTCTATACTTAGTTTAGAACTAAAATTTAGAATTGCGATGCTTAGGCTTAAGCTAAGATTTAAGTATTGCTTTAATTAGTTTGGAACTAAGTTAGAGAATACTTATTAATTCTAAGTAAATAATGAACTTAGCATGCTTTATTCAATTATGCACATTAAGGTGAACCTAGGCTTAGGAAAATTTTAAATTTCCGCTGCGTATGCTAAGCATATTAGAACCGAATTTTCCTTTCATTGGAAGCAAAAACTAATGAACTTTTCTCTGGGCTGAAATGGGACGTGAAACTTTCTTCAAATGGAAGCGAGTTACTTCCTTTTATAGGAAGTAGGCAATTAGCCCACGAGCTAATTACCTAGCTAGGGGGTAGCCCCCTAGCTTCTCGGAAAAAGGTGGAGGCTACCCCCTAGGTAATTAGCTCGCGGGTTAATTACCTATGGGGGGAGACTCCCCCAAATCTGGGGAGCCTAGGGGGTAGGTGGGGGCCAGGTTCGATCCAGTTTTTATTTTTTGTGATTTTTTGATCCGTTTTGCGAAATCGAACTTTTCAAAAAGCATTTTTCAGATTTGAAAATTTGTGAATAAATATGACAACTCGGCTTCGCGCGGCTCATGTCATTCGCGTAACTCGAAGTTGGTAAATTTTCTAATCGCGTCCGAGCGGACCGTACTAACAGTAACCTTCTTATATCTATATTATCGAATAATAGCAAAATTTTTTACTTCGAGATTCAAAATCATAACGAAAAAGAATCTGACGACCAAGTGGACTTTGAAGAAGTTTACACAAATGAAGAAAAAATGATTGACGAAGATTCTATGGCATTAGATATGATAAAACATAGAAATAAAAAGGTGAAGTCGTAACAAGGTAGCCGTACTGGAAGGTGTGGCTGGATCACCTCCTTTTTAGGGAGAGCAAGTTTTTAATCCTTACCAACTTGATCTTGTTGTTCCCGGTAACAAACATGCATGAACCATTTCACGAAGTATTTGAAAACTTATTCGAATTAACGATTAAACCTTTTTTTAATCAACTCATTCAAATTTAGTCAACACGGTTTAATGTAATATGTCATAAAATTGCATCATTAAATCTATCACATATAAAAATAGAAGCAATTAAAAACAATATGTATGAATATTGTAATTCGGACCAATATCCAAATTATTAAATCATTCAAAAAATATTTCAAACCATAGAGGTTTATCCCAACACAACTTCAAAAAATTACTTTTCAAAGTACATGTTAAATATCATATTCAACAAAGTTGTTATATAATTGAGATTCTTTAAAATCTCGAAATAAATAGAATTCAATCATCATGTATAATTACTGTACATCTAACTTTATAGAAATACATAATAATGTATTAATTTCTATGGTTTCAGCTCTTAAGTTGATTTTTACATAGATACTCTTATCTATATGGATTAATCGGAACAATATAAAGGAACCACGATCCTTCATTACATGACACTCGTATCAAAAATTCACAAGGAATCGTGTTAATTTTGATATATAGAAGATACATACAAATTTACTCGAACTTGAATTAATTAAATATATCTTAAACATTAAATTCACCATCTCTATTGTAATTTAAAAAATATTTCATTTTTTAAATATATATCTATTTCTTTTATCTCCAATGTTATTCGGCTCATAAGTCACATATTTGCTTCTTATTATAAGAGTATATATACTTTTATATTCATAATTATTAAAACTATTTTCAATAAATATTTGAAAAATTATTGACCATTGTCAATTGTAAATTGTTATCCTCCAATTTATTTGGGCAGATCACATCATCAAAATACTAATATTTTGATATAATTTACAAGCATCTTATATGCTTTCATGATATTAGCAAAGAATAAATAACATCATTAATTTTCCCTTTTGTCAGCCTACTTGGACCATTTATCCAATTTGTGCTAAACATATGTTCCTTCCTTGGACATAGTCATAACTAAGGACCAATATTCCAAAACATATTTTTCTAAAGCACATGTGATAATTTAATGCTCATTCGCATAGTTGCTCACATGCAACTTGGGTCTCATTGATTTTGTTAATTCAACCACAGTAGGTATAAAAATATTGTATGATCTTATTCTTACAATTTTCATTCGCTAGCACGATTTATTATAAGTTTGATAATACACGAATATTTAATATACGACCTATAAGTTAGAGCAAAACTTTTTATTAGAATTTAATTCGAAAAAGAATCATATAAACTCTAATTACCGTCTCTTTTCTAATGAACAAATTTGCGAAATTTATATATATATATATTAAATATCAAATATTCTTATAACTTGTTACAAGAATAATAAAAATTTATCAATGTTGTCACTTACAGCACTTACAATACATTAAACTCATATAATAAATTGTACATTGATAAATTTAGGTAATAACTATTCTCAAATATTTATTACATGGGAAATTTGAACTAATTCGCAATTTCATTAATAGTACTTCAATTTACAAATTTATCAGTACTATCACTTACAATACTTACAATTTATTAAACTCATACAATATATTGTACAATGATAACTTTTTCAAATAAATATTCACAAATATTTATTACAATGATGAAATATGAACTTATTCGTTATTTCACTTATAGTACTTTAACTTTATAAATTTATCAGTACTATCACTAACAATACTTACAATATATTAAAATCATAATATATATTGTACAATGATATATTTGACAAATAAATATTTATTATAATGGTGAAATTTGAACTTATTCATAATTTCATTATATTACAACTTTAAGTACTATCAATATATTATACACATATAATATATTGGCCAAAAATTAATAAATATCCACAACTATTTATTAATATAGAGATATCAATTCACATATACAATTATTTATAATTTATTATACATATATAATAAATTGTTAAATTAATAAATACCCAAATATATATATTTTTAAGTAAGAAGTTATTCTTGACTTTAATATAAAAGCTCGTTTTCATGTTATTATTTGTTTGACCAAAATATGTTTATTTTATTTATGAATCTCATTCTTAATATTAACGTAAATCTTTTTTTAAGTCATAAATTTTATTTAAATAGTATAATATTACACATATGTATTGATTGTTCCATAAAATTTGATTATTAATTATTTATAAGTCAATATTATTATTTATTCCAATTTATTTTAATCATAATTAAAATAAATATAACAGAAAATTAACTTTCAAATATGAGTATCCCTCAGTCTCTGGTCTGCAATAAATGATAAAGATTTATTAGGGTGCATAATTTTGCAAGGGACCCACATTATTTGAAAGGTTCCAGTAATAATGATACATTTAATAATCAATCATAGGAACTTTAATAAACCGGTCACATCTAGTCCATTATTCAATTTTAAATGAATATCCAAACACTCATAATCATGTCTTTATCACAATAAAGAGCAATATTTTGGTCCATTTAATTCGTAGCTCATTTTAAAAAATAAATTCTACAACGTACTTTTACGTATTTATCATGATCAAAACATATTTTAACCATTGCAAGAATATATCTATTTAATTTTATTTTCATAACTTATTTACAAAAACAAAACTTATATAACGTACTTATACGTTTTAATTATGATAAAAAAATACTTCTTGATCAACCCAACTCGTAGAAAACATCCACTAAATGTTTTTCAACGTTCTAATTCCGTTTATGATTTTCAAGAATTTTTAAATAACATAAATAGTTTTAAACTAACTTTTTTAATTACTCTAAAAATCAAAAATAATTTTCTGTTCACAGAAAAATTAAAATTTACCAAACAATCTTATAAATACAAAAACTCAGAATTGCTGGAAAACGGTGGCCGGAACTCACCTGATTCCGGCCACACGCGCCACCGCGCTCTAGCAAGTAAACAAACTCGCTTGCATGTGTAGTGTAGGACACGCACCTCCTTTTGGACAGAATCCGGCCATCGGGTTCAGTTTACCCATGGGTTTTTACGTATTCCGAGTCCGATGGTGAGGTCCGTTTATCCATTTGACGAACAAAATTTTAAGTTTGACGTACGAACTCCTAAACCTGATACTGAAATTAAAAAATATATATTTTTTATATCAATATAATATATATATTTGTAATAAAAAACTTTTCAAGTTTATTTTAAACTCATTTTCAGAAAAATTAGTTCAAATCTCTCTCTCTCTCTTAAATCTTTTTTCCCAAAAAATATGATTTTACAAAATATTTAAAATTCATATTTCAAAAAACCATTTTCTAAAAACGACCGAATACGTAGTAAAATGCTTTGGTACCAATGTAGAACTATAATATCAATATATTATATATAGAGTAAAGACCAATTGTATACCTTTTGTAGTACAAAAAACATCTTCAAATAGCACAACAGAAAGAATTTGATCGAGAACTACGTATTACTAGTAGATAACTAACTACACCTTTAGGAAGAAAGTTACACAAGCCACGAATTAAAACAAAATAATGACAAATTTATATTTTATATATAAATAATACAAAGAGAGGGGGAGGGGAGGAGACTTTATTCTCCTCTCCTATTTTCAATATATGCGGATGTTTATATATATACACATCTGCCAACAACTATATGCGCGGCTAATTAATAGCCACACATAATAGTTAATTAATTATTGACTTTTAATTTTTATCTCGGTGAACAAATATGCATACATATAGTCCTTTTCAACCTACACAGGTACTAATATAGGTGTAATGGTCTTAAAGGTAACACCAAATTTATCCATTCCTATACTGATACGGGAGGATCGTGTCTAAAAACCAACAATATGAATAGTTTCTAAATTTATTATAAGTACATTTATGAAATTTATTTCTTAATATATATTTGATATTGCTAGTGTTAAATTAATCGTTATATATTTTGTCTAATAAGTTTTGTTTTAGTTTTAAAAAGAATAAAGATTGCATAAAATTGTTGAATAAAAAAGAGTATTACATTAGGAAATATAAGCAAATGCCTTATTTAGTTTTTTTTTGTCATAAAAGCAAAATGTTTTCACTTTTCTCTTTTCAAAAGTTTTCATTTTTCTTTTATACCATGTTTTGTAGTCACCTTGTCTTTAATAATTTAATCAATAATATCTCACAAACCATTGATTTTTTCGATTGGAGTATTTTGAATATCTTATTTGTCTTATTTTTATCTTTAAAACGATATAAAATTAGAATTTTTTTGGAATAAAAATAATCTAATAGTCGTATATGTTGTATTAACGTTGTTATACCTAGTATAAGAAATGTTGTAGCATTTATAAAAGTTTTTTTTAGTCTTATGTTTGAAGATAATACCCGGTGACAAGTATAACTGCTCATATACCAGATATGATTGCTTTTTATACCATGAATATCATCATATGTTTAAATATGTTATTCATTTTTCTAAAAAATACAGATTGGGTGTAGCTCAATTTGTACACCTCTCTAAGCAAGAGGTGAGAGGTTCTGAGTTCGATACACAGCCTCTTCAAAATCTATATTTCTAAAAAAATCATAGATTATAATACTATGATAAATATTTTGAATGATAAGTTAAATTTGGTTCATTTTTATAACCAAAATATAAGCAACAAATAAGCATAACTAGATATTGAAGGAGAGAAAGAATCAAAACAAGGACACTTGGGCTATTGGCAATCCAAGTTTCCTTTTGATTTTTCAGTCCATTTCTTGTTCTTATATAATTATTTTTTTAATCTAGAATTTTAAAAAAGCATTCATATGCAGCCAAATTCACTCTCTTCTATCTCTCCTAACTTCAATTCTTACTCTTCTGAAAAATTCGCTGAAATTGCAGTCAGAGTTGTCCAACAGTTTCTTTCTATAATTTGTTCTAATAAGTGTTTGATCTACCTTTCTGTTAATGATTTATTGATCATCCCCGAAATTTTTTTGTTGTAATTTGTAACCTTTTCTCAAGGTTTCTTTTATTGATTTTTCATGTTAGTGTTTCATGGATTCGTTTGTGTCATCTAGTTGATATGTTTAGCCTTTCTTTAAACTCTCTTTCACTTATGAAAAAATTTTGTTCTGTCATGCATCAGATTGATAGCACATCCATAAGTAACCTGAATCGAAGCAAACACATCAGCTGAGAACTTGAAATTTCAAAACTCTCAAATTTTCTATAAACAAACTTATTGACATAGTTATAGTTCTTAAACATTATACAACTGTAAAGATATATAGTCCTTTATCCTCTACGGGTCACTAAAGAAAATTTGTTAAAGATGTAGTGTTTAGGAATTTTATTTATAAACGTACCCTCCAATTAACCATTTTAAAGATACATAGTCCTTTATCATCTACGGGTCACTAAAGAAAATTTGTTAAAGATGTAGTGTTTAGGAATTTTATTTATAAACGTACCCTCCAATTAACCATTTTAAAGTTTTGGTTTACATGAAATACATTCTATATATACTCTGTTCTTGCTCTTGACATTGAGCGATCCCTCATTAAATGGAAAACAAATCTTTTTGAATCATCTATCTCTTCTCTCTACAAAAACTCTCTCTACAACAATTCTAGGTTTCGAGAATCCAAGTTGTAAAAATGTTAAGATTTCTAGTTCCCGGTTTTAAGCATTACGATTTCTAGTTCCCGATTTAAGCATTATTATTTTTTCTTCTCTACATAATTTAAGTTTAATCAGGTTTCTTCGATTTTAAATTTTTGATACTGTGATTTGATTTTGTTCTTTTTTAAGAATCAATTTGAATTTGTTTTTAATCTCTATAGAATGGAAAAAATTCCAAAGTTGTTGCATTTCTATGGATCTTGGAATGATGAGTTCAAGTTCGCTGGATACAAAGTGGCTGGTACTGTGATTTTAAGTTCATCAAGTTTATGCATGTTTCAAAAAAATTGTAATAGAAATATTAAGGATAGGTGATGATTTAGAAGATTTTAAAATTGAATTTCAAGTTACAGCTAGAGATCCTACCATGGAAATCAACAGAGATAAGTTTTTGTTGTTTTTCCTTTCATTTAAATCTCCAAGCATGCTTTTGAATGACTATCATTGTTAAAGGTAATCTTTGTTTCCACCATTGTTAAAGGTAATCTTTGTTTCTGCCATTGTTAAAGGTAATCTTTGTTTCCACCATTGTTAAAGGTAATTTTTGTTTTCACCCTTGTTTTTAATTTTTGAAATTATTTTTACATATCTAGAAGGATCTTGGTAAAATGCTTATATTTAGTTGTATTTGTTATTTTTTTTTATCATAATTTTATACAGTTAGATTGATTTTGTTCTTATTGTTTGTATTTAAATCGAGTTATACATGATGAATGTGTTTTTCAATTAGATTTGTATTTTTTAGTTTATCTTACTATTCAGTTCCTGCACATCAAGTCAAAGGCTGATAGAATTATGGTTTTTTTGTTGCATTTTTGTTCTTATACTAGGTTCCTACCATTTTCCTGCCATATTGTTGTGTGTGGGCGGTCCTTTTCATCATGGAAAAGTTGTTTTTGTAAACAAAGTCGAATTGCGCAAGGGGCAAGTTCGCTCGGGTTTCATGCTTAAAAATAAAAGAGGTGTTTGCTCTACGGGGATTAAATTTATTTAAGAGACATAATTTTCAATTTGATTTTCTGAAAATAATGATATAAATAGTAAAATAAGGTTAAAACCCTGTTTTATGGAAAAAGAGTCACCACGCGGATCAGCTCCTTCGAGAATTGTGGTATACTAATCCGTGATGAGGTTTTTATACCTTGAAAATAGACATTCTAAGTTCGGATATAATTACTAATTTATTCAAAAATCGAAAATTGTGACTTGAATGATAATTTTATCATTACGACGGCTTAATAGCACAATGAAATTGAGCCGGAATTTCGGCAGAGTAACGATACTATTTGAGATTTTCCCAAATTATTCGGACATAATTTCTACTTTATTCGGGATATCCGATCTTTACCTGCAAACTTGTTTATACATATTAACGCATTTCATTGAGAATTAAGATAGTAAAGCAGCTCTAGTGACTCTTTACTCAAGAATGCAATGTGAAATGTAATAAGAATCAAAATAAGAAGTTCAAGGCTTAGATCTAATACCCTCAGTTACCTTTTCATTATTCTAGGATGACGTGAGAGCCAGTGCGGGACCAAGTTTGTTAAGATTTGATGAAATTTTTTGAGTAAAGTTGGAAAGTAAAGCGACAGAAGTGATTAAGAGGTGTTTTGACCTGAGTTATGGCTATAATCTCGAGTAAAACTGATTTAGAATGAGTTTTGACGAGTTTAAGTCGAGAATTTTAGTAGGAAACTTAACTTAAATCGAAGCTCAAGAGATTTTAACTGTAGAAACTTAAATTCGGCAGAGTTTTGACGTGTTAGGAAGCGAAAACTAATGAACATTGCTCTGGGGCGATTCAAGAGGTGAAACTTGTCAAAATGGGAAGCGAGGGGCTTTGTTTTATAGCAATGGGGTATTTAGCATACGGGCTAATTACCTAGATAGGGGGTATCCCCTAGCTTCCTGGGAAAAGGGGGAGGCTACCCCCTAGGTAATTAGCCTGCATACTAATTACCTATGGGGGACAAAATCTCCCAAATCAAGGGAAGCTAGGGGTAGATTAGGGCCCGGTTTGATTCAATTTTGATTGTTTGCGAGTTTTCGGTCCGTTTTGAGAAATCGGACATTTGAAACGTGATTTTATGGATTTTTGTTTGGTGGATAAATACGACATTCCGGGTTCGTGCGGCTCATGTCATTCCCTTGATTCGAAGTTGATAATTTTCCTCATCGGGTCGAGTGGACCGTGCTAACAGTGGCTGAGGGTCATAAAGATTGTTACCGATACAAAGAGACGTTCTTGGATGACACGTGAATGGATCTGAGACGAAGATAGTCTCGGTCCATATGATCCTTGATCGAGCAATTAATAAACTGATGTTCTAAATTAAATTTCGGCTTTTGATTAGATTACATCAATGTATTATGAGCCTATCGAAATTTATTTACCTTTTACTTTACAAAAGAATACCTATAAATGAAAATAAAATTTGATTTGATGCTTATTTGCAATGTTCTATCAAATAGCATACATTCATTCAAGTAAACATATACATAATGAATTTAGCAAAATACCATACTTTCATTAATGAAATCAAGATAGGTACAAGTGTTTCGAATGATTTAACTCTTGCCATTAACCAGCCCTTTTGGGTTTTCCAATTAATGTGCTCGATGTTTTCACTCTATGTCTTAAATTTTTCCTGAGCCGCCCTTTTCGGGTTTTCAACTTAGCATACTATTAGTTATAATTTTGCGAAAAAAGGCCCTAATTTTTGCTCAACTAACCAAATGTTAATTAACAGGTTTATATATATATATATATATTATTTTTGTACTGCTTTTTACAAGATTTAATTCTTTTTGCCTAAACGTGATAGCGCTTGAGCTTGTCTTGGTTGACTGGATTGACGAACTCATTGCCATCCATGTCCATTATCTTGACTGCTCCTTTGCTCAACATCTTCTTAATGATAAACGGGCCTTCCCAATTTTGTCAAAATTTCCCCCTGACATTAACATTTATTGCCTTTAGTTGCTTCAAGACTAAATCTCCTGCTTTCAGAGGTTACTTTTGATGTTTTACCCTGTTGTTGTATGCTCTAGCCATTCGCTGCTGGTACATTTGTAGATGATCCAACGCTTTCAATCGTTGTTCATCTATCAAATTTAGTTGTTCAAATCTGGCTCTAACCCAATCAGACTCTTTCAACTTAGCTTCCAAGGTAACCCTGAGAGACCTCACTTTGGTTTCTACTAGTAATACTGCTTCCATACCATAAACCAAGGAGAACGGGGTCTTATTCGTAGAAGTTTTGATGCTTGTTCTATATCCCCAAACCGCAAATGGTAGCTTATTCCCCCAATCATGGTATGTGACAACCATTTTGCTCAAGATCTTCTTGATGGACTTATTGGCTGCTTCCACTCCTTCATTGACTTGTGGCATGTAAGGTGAAGAATGATGGTTCTCAATGCCGTATTTTTCAATCAATTCGGTCGTTGCCCCTTGAAACTGTACCCCATTGTCTGAGACGATGTGATGAGGGATCTCGTATTGGGCCAATATGTGCTTTTCTATGAACTTGGCAATCTTCTTGGCGGTAATATTGGTATAAGATGCAGCCTCCACCCACTTTAAGAAGTAGTCGACCTCCACAACTATGTATCTATATCCATTGGTTGAGGATGGGGAGATCTCACCAATTATGTCTATCCCCCACGCCGAGAATGGCCAAGGAGTAGATAAGCTGTGCAATTCCATGGGTGGTAGATGGTTAATGTCCCCAGAAATTTGGCATTCGTGGCATTTCTTAACCTCAATAATGCAGTCAGCAACCATAGTTTTCCACCCTTGCTGCTGAATTTTCTTTGCTAAGGCAACCCCGTTCATGTACGGGCTGCAATCACTAGCGTGCATCTGACGCATTACCAATAAGGCTTCCGTTTCATTTAGGCATCAAAGAAGGAGACCGTTAGAAGTGCATTTGAATAAGTCATCATCCAGTAATCTGAATTGGATAGACAACCAACGTAGCGAAGCACGTTCTGAGTTTGTGGCACCATCGGGGAATTCGCCCTGTCTCAAAAATTTGACAATATCAAAATACCAACATCCATTATCAGTTTCGACATCATCTATGACTATCCTGCAGTAATAGGAAGCTTTGGAAGACTGAAGTATGATGGGTTTGATGGGTTGGGACTGTGGGCCTTCCGACATAGAAGCCAGGGTGACTAAAGAATCGACCATCTGATTCTCTTCCCTAGGGTCATGGTGGAACATATATGAGTTAAATTTGCGGAAGTGGACCATACGGCCTCTAGTAAGGACGTAGAGAAGGTTCTTTGATTTCCCAATCACTCGTGATTTGATTGATGACCAAGGCGAAATCACCAATGACAGAAACATCTTTGGCTTTGACCTTTCGAAGTGCATCTAGGCCGAACAAATAGGCTTCGTATTCAGCCCCATTGTTAGTAACAGGAAATTGCAACCGCTTGGAAAGGGGAATAACCTCATTGTGAGGAGTAATGAGTGCAACACCAAGTCCTGCCCCTTTCCGGTTTATAGCACCGTCGAAGAACATGGTCCATATGGGATGTGCTTCATCGATAACTGCTAGTTGCTCATCAAGAAAGTCTAGGTTTTCAACATAATCGGAGTCCATGGCTTGATTAGCGAGGAATTCTGCAACGGCCCGCCCGTTAATAACCTTCTTAGTCACATACTCAATGTCGAACTCGGAAAGCAACAATAACCATCGGGAAAGCTTCCCTGCAAATGTAGGAGATTAACAATGGTACTTCATGGGGTCAATCTTGGCAATTTCTTGGACTTTGTAAGATTGAAAGTAGTGTCGCAACTTCTTAGTAAGCCATACCATTGCAGCATAAGTTTTCTCCATGATAGTGTATCGAGATTCGTAATCGAGAAGCTTCTTACTAGATAGTAGATGGCGTGTTCTAGATTTGCGTCATCCTCTTGGACCAACATTGCTCCCATGAAGGTTTCCTCAATTTCCAAGTAAAGAATCAAGGGTTTACCAGGGACTGGGGATCACAGAACCGGGGGGTTGAGAAGATACTACTTGATTCTGTCAAAGGCAATTTGACATTGTTCATTCCAAACTACCGGTTGTTGTTTTTTTAGCAGGTTAAAAATGGGTTTGTAAATAGTAATAAGTCGAGCAATGAACCTACTGACATATTGTAAAGATCCTAGAAAAGAACGGACCTCCTTCTCTTTCTTAGGCACTGGCATGTCCCTGATAGCCTTGCTTTTGTCTGAATCCATCTCAATACCCTGTTGGCTAACAATGTGCCCTAGAAGTTTTCCAGAACTTACCCCAAAGACGCATTTCTTAGGGTTCAAGCGGAGGTTGTATTTCTTAATGCAGGTGAGGAATCTATCCAGAATAGCAGGATGTTCTTCTCTTGTGTTGGACTTGACCAGCATGTCATCCACACACACTTCAACTTCCTTATGGATCATATCATACAACAAGGTGTTGGCGGCTTTTTGATAAGTTGCTCTAGCATTCTTTAATCCGAACGGTATTACTTTGTAGCAATAGACACCCCATTCAGTGATGAAAGCATTTTTGATCTTGTAAGTGATAGCCATGAGGATTTGGTTGTACCCTAAGAATGCGTCCATGAAGGAGTACATTGTGGCTCAAGCAGTGCTATCGATCAGAACATCGATATAAGGTAGAGGAAAGTCGTCTTTAGGGGAAGCCTTATTTAAATCCCTGAAGTCAACACATACTCTGACCTTTCCATCTTTTTTTGCC
Source organism: Euphorbia corollata (assembly GCA_948277035.1). Classification (NCBI taxonomy): domain Eukaryota; kingdom Viridiplantae; phylum Streptophyta; class Magnoliopsida; order Malpighiales; family Euphorbiaceae; genus Euphorbia; species Euphorbia corollata. Next base: position 7,243 of record CAOJBI011300828.1, on the reverse strand, counting down.
ACAGGAACGATATTGGCTAACCAAGTCAGATATTCAACCACTTCGAGAAATTTGGCTTCAATTTTCTTTGCTATCTCCACTTTAACCATTTTGGCCCATTCTGGTCTTAACCTACAAAGTTTCTACTTAATAGGCTTGATGTTAGGATCAGTAGGAATGCGATGTTCCGTAATCTGTCTATCAACTCCTGGCATGTCTTCATATGACCAAGAAAATGCTACCACGTGCTTTCTAAGTACATTAGTTATCTCCCTTTGTTCGTTAAGAGTTAAATCATTCGAAATCATCATAACTTTTGGTGATTCATCTATACCTAGATTAATTTCATGCATAGAAGTGTCGTGAATGCTAAACACATTACGCTTATGTTCATACGAATGAAAGGTGCCATCTAGCAAAATATCAAACAAATAAGCAAAGTCTTTGTTTATTGAATTATAAGCCTCGTAGGTGGAATTTTTCATATCGAATACATTCAAAATTTTGAAAATTACAATGTCTTCACTATCATCCTCCACATGTGGAGGGCTTCAATAGGTTCATCAATTGGTAATGCTTGAACTGGTGCATCAGCGGTGTTGTTTTTCACAAGCAAAGACTCTTGAATCATCTTCTCTGTGGCAGACATCAGGAAATCTTTGGAGCTACCTTCATTCTTCCCTTAAGCATTCATCAAAGTGGATAGGGCATTGGTTAGTGCAGCCATTGCATCATGGAGGTCTTAGGTTCTGGTTTAGGCTCTTCTTCAACCATCTTCACCTTACCCTTTTCTTCAACTGATGTTGTAACGGATTCCGAGGACTTTGGCATATCTTCCTTTATTGGTTCTGGTTGAGCTTCAAACACAGAAGCAATCATGCAGCCATTCTCAAAGTCAAATACATCTTTGAATATTTCAAACCTTGGGACTTCTTCCCCCTTAATCATAACAGGATCTAGCTCTCACGTGTACTGCTTTCTTCCTTCACTCTTACATACATTAACCATGTTGCAAAAATCAGGCCTCTTGTGCTTGTATATTCTGTGATGACTGGTAAAGGCCAAACCTGCTCCTGGAGTTAGAAAAAAAGGATCAATAGCCTCTACAATTCCCTGATGATATTTTCCTAGCCCTTTGCCTGAACGAATCCTTGGCGCTTCATCATTTTCTTCAAACCTGTGGAAAAATGACGATACCCAGTAGGTATGGGTTTCCGCTTCTTGGCAGCTTTACCTACCATTGCTATCTGCAATCTTCGGGGATCCCTTTCTTCAAACGCAGCAGTAGCCATGACTGATTCTTTATCAGCCTCTATTGTAACTACTTCTCTATTGTGTATCAGTTTTATCTTCTGATGTAGCGTAGAGGGTATAACACCAACTGCATGGATCCAAGGCCGGCCCAACAGAAATGAATAAGTGAGCGGAATGTCAAGGACTGTGAATTTTACCTTTGACCTCATCCCATCCACCCCCATGTTACTAGTAAAAGTCCCGACAAATCCTCTTCTCGAGTCATCGTATGCTCGGATAACAACATCCGACTTCTCAAGCGTATCTTCCTTTAATCCCAAGTAGGGAAGTAACTTCAAAGGGAAAATATTGAGGGCAGATCCATCATCCACCATTACGCACGGGATCGAGCGATCAAAAATTTTGACCTTGATGAATAAAGCCTTGTTATGGTTCCCGCGTTCTGGCAAGGAGTCTGAGCAATTGGAAAACATTACTAGGGGTTTCTTCAAGGGAATGCCTTCCCCGATTGTAGCACATATTTCTACAACCGATGTCGTGGGAGGTGCGTCCATGTTCATAAGCTTCTGCACTAAACCTCGGTGATGTGCCTCAGAAAAGCGTAAAAGCTGCCAAATACTGTACTTAGATTTAGTGCTTTTTAACTGATTTATCAAGGGATCAACCTCCAGCTCGTCTTCATTTACTATCGGGGGTAATGGAGGTTCTGTAGGATCTCTAACCACTTCTTCCTCCATCGAATTTCTCAGCTCGAAAATCCAGTCAAAGCACAGAAACTTTTAAGAAATTGCAATGAAGTCCCTAAAATAATTAAAATGCAAAATTGAAGGCTAAAAGGTTGAATTAGGCTTCGATAGGGTGGGGCTAGAGGCTTTAGCATCTAGCGTTAACCGTTGGGCCGTTTCGACTCGAAAAACTCTACTCTTTCGCAAAAATCTGAATAGTTGAAACACAGCAAGCTAAAACCCGATCCACTTTCTCCAAATAAACTAAAGCTTGCTACTCTAGAAACATGCCAATATACCACTCAAAACGTCCGCAACGGAACGAGGATCATAGAAGTGATCTCAGAATATTTTTCAGAGGTCCGAAACTCACGAAAATCACGAAAAACGCAAAAAAAATTACACCGAACGAGAGTTTGACCAGTAGCCGGAATTGGCGACCAGGCGCCGTGGCCAGTGCCTGGTAACCATCTAGAGCTGTTTTTCCCTATAAAATGACCCCTCTACCTCATTATAAAACCCGATCCACTTTCTCCAAATAAGCTAAGGTCCGATGCTCTAGAAGCATGCCAATATACCACTCAAAACGTCCGCAACGGAACGAGGATCGCAGAAGTGATCTTGGAATATTTTTCGCAGGTCCGAAACTCCCGGAAATCGAGAAAAATGCAAAAAATTGCACCGAACAAACGTCCGACCAGTCACCGGAATCGGCGACCAGTCACCGGAATCGGCGACCAGTCACCGGAGACGGCGATCAGTCACCGGTCACGGTGACCAAGCGCCCTCGACGGTGATAAGTCACCGTCAACGGTGACCTGTCGCCATAAACGATGACCGGTCACCGGAGACGGTGACCAAGCACCGTCGCCGGCGCCTGGTAGCCATATGGAGCTGTTTTTCCCTATAAAATAACCCCTCTACCTCATTATTCCAGGTCCCAAACTATTTGGAGCAATAGTCTTCTTCTCTAAGTTCTTATTAGATCCTTTTGAAGCTTTCTGTCTGTCGACTCGAGTCTTTAATTTTGAATTGCATTTGAATTGCTGCCCAATTAAATTTTAACTTAAACTAAAATTTAATTGAATTAATCTGGATTTGAGGAGCGGTTCAAAGGTGAACAAGGTACAATTCTCTATCCCTTTCATTCACATTCACTTCATCTCCATTCTAAAATGAACATTCTTTTCACCAAAAATGGTCAATTAAGGAAATCCTAAATTGGGGTTAAATAATCAATCAATCTCTCGGCACTAAGCCACCCAACATGGAATTAAACCCTAAAATGGATTTAGATAAACCCACGATTAATCAACTTTCGACATAAAGTCGTTCCATTTCAACAAAACCCTAAAATGGATTTAGGTGCATTCATAAGCCTTCAGAAGAAGCATCCAAACTTAAAGTTTATAAACTAATTTGGTAACATCATTCATAAGCCTTCAGAAGAAGCATTCAGACTTAAAGTCTATAAACTAATTTGGTAAAATAAACCCAACTCAGCTAAAATAGCATTCATTCATGCATAAAGCATCCTTTGCCTTTCAATAGGAATTCTCCAGAACTACATTGACTTTGATTTCCCTATTCAACATGGGATATGTAGGCCAATCTGTAATTAATTACGGGTTCCAAGTCAAATAAACAAAAAAGCCTCTTTTCACCTGCATTACATATAGTCCAAAATATAAATCATGACATGTTCCCCGAACCCATCTCTGGTTACACTTTTAGGGTTTTCTTAATTGACCTGTAAAAAATTTAATTAAGTGGCGATTCCATAACACCAAGCTTCGTTAGAGGTCTAACTTGGTACAAAACCGGTGAAGATGTTTCACAATCTGTATCGGATTATTTCTAAAGACTCGACTACTTCGGGTCACCCTCAGCACTTCATTTTCAATAAATCTCGTCTCCTTAGAGGTCTGCCATGGATACTGTGAATTGTCTCGTGCTCGCTTGGCACCCTTCAATTGATAGGCATCTAAATCAATGGGCTTTTTTCCGTAAAAAAATCTCTTCTCCTTCTACCGAGTTAACCTCTTCCCTCGTCTAATTTCTGCGGGACTTGGGAACATAAGCCTCAAGATTAATCAGCTCTGCCATAGCAGGCTCTGCAGCAACTCCAACCGTGGGCGGAGGCGGATCTTCGATAGCATAAATTGAGTCGAATAAATCAAACTCTTTCATCGTATCTTCTGAGGAATCTAGAGCAAAATTGATTGAGCTTACTCCGGGGTTGGACTGTGCCAACATTTGGAAAACCTGATCGGAGGGAATACTCGATCCAATAACGAACACATCTGACAACTGCTCAATGTGCCCTTTCTGACCTAGTGAAGCTGCCCCTTCTTCTAGTACATTCAATGCTTCTTCCGGATCCATTCATGACCTGGTCATTAAAAGAAATTCCCCCGTGGACTCCCCCAAACACCGAAATACCTGGCTTTCCTCAATGCTAGTATTGTTGGCATTCACTTTGCCGTCAAATTATGGTAATGGGTTATTTTTGGTGCTAGGCTTTAGCTGAGGTTCGGCTACCACCTTATCATACACCAATTTGCGAATGGCTTTGAGAAGATCTTGGAAATTATTTGTTATGTGCCCTGTTGCTACGTGATAGTTGCAAAAATTATGCTTATCTTCATCTTTGGGAGGAGACCATGGCTTGAGGCTCTCCAATTGCTTCAACTCTTTGATCTTAGTAAAGAGTAAACCGAGATTAGCCACATATGGAGAAATTCCATGGTATTCTTCCTTAGACAGCCTATGTACTGCTGCCACAGACTTAGAATCTATAAGCTGCACAACCGGTTGTTTCCCATTCGAGGGAGCGGGATTGGAGGTCGAACCAGATTCATTCTTCCCGAACCACGTCTTACCAGCTGTCTGCGCAGCCCGCGTATCCATTAGTTCAATTCTCTCCACCTTTTCTGCCCTTTCAGAGACATCGTTATAACTGGCGAAGGTGTCAGCTCCCAACGTTCTTCTATACAAAGGCAGTGCTCCATCCAAGAGCTTTACGATCATTTCAAATAAACCGGTCCCTAAGCAGTACCTGGATAGCCATCCACCTACTGTAATAAGGCTTGAATAGTTCACCGGGCTGCTGTTTAATAGCTTCCAGGTTTTGCATGGTTGTCTTCATTTGGGCATTAAAACCATACTGCTCCACAAATACCTCAGACAGGCGATTCCAATCATAAGCAACCTCACGAGTGAGGTTATTATATATACCACTCATTAGCTGGTTTCCCCAATGTCGTGATGAACATCTTGGCCAACATCTTATGGCCAATGGGCCGAGCTCTCATCACAATGGCGTAATTTTCCAAATGAGACCTAGGGTCTCCTTCTCCCTGGTATAGCACTAATGGCGGCATGATAAAATTTTTAGAAAGCCATTCTTCTTCCTGGACAATAGGCTGCTGGAGTGGTCGAACAGATGGAAGGTTGGTATATTGGGGAGCATGCATGGATAAAACTTGTTGTAATAAGTCAACCCAATTTGGTTGTAGGTTTGATTTGGCGCTCATATTGACCACTGATGGATATTCCCCTTGAACCGGAGAAACAAATGTAGAGACCCCTTGGTTGAATAGGCCTTGGGGTTGAGAAGGACCCCTTGGCGGTATGGAAAAGCTCGGGATAGCTTGGTTTTGCGGCATTGCCTGATTTGGTGTAGGCTGAGCCGTAAATGAGGAGCCTTGGTTGTAGAAGGAGGGTGAATTCGCATTCTGGGAAACAGGTGGTTGGAAAGCTAAATTCTGCACAGGTGGGACGTAGCTTGATGATGGCCTGATTGCCTGTGCTGATATTGACGATGGATGTTGCCCCCACTGGCCTATCTGCTGTTGCCCCCACTGGCCTAACTGCTGAATAGGCTGCACGATACCGACATCAATGATGTCGTTACTGACCAAATATGTAATTACTGACCTAGGGTTGGGCCTAAATGGGCTTGGCTCGGCCAGCCTAATTTCTATGAGTTTTTAACTATTTTTTATGGTCTTTTAGGATTTTTCTAACTCTGAATGGGCTAAATTCGACGTAGAGAGCTTCTTCTGGACAAATTCCAGGCCTTGAAAAAGTGAAAGACTAACAAAGGAGATATATCATAGCTTCATCATTGTCCATGTGAGGGGAGTCAAAATCCCGTGCTCACAGGTGATCTCCTGGAAAGTTTTTCGAGAAGTGAGTGAGTGAGGATAAAACTCATTGGAAAGACTCGTGTCGGTCGAATCCCGGGGCGTTACAGGTATAGCCAACCCGACTAGGATTCCTATACCTCTTAAACTTAAGAGATTATATAAGTCCGAACAAAGCACTTATTTATCTACTTAGTTCAAAATTTTAGTTTCAAATGTCATTTTAATCATTTTTTACCTATTTTCAATTTTAAGCCAAAGTTATTAAGACATACATACATACACAACAAAGTAAAGAAAATATAAACATCCAAGGCAAAAAAAAATATATGCGGAAAAGTAAAGGGATTACAACTGCCTAATTACAAATGATATAAGAAAATTAAATACTCGCACAAAGAAAATTATATTCAGATTCGAGAATTAATCTTTGATATTTGATTAAATATCAAGTTGGGCTTCATAAGAAATCCATCAATCACCTTACAAAACTCAAATGAAACATTAAAGTGATTATATGAAAATCAAAAGCAATATGGAATGATTAAATGAAATAATGACATTAAAAATAAAAATTGATGAGAAAAAATAGAGTAGAGAAATGTGAATGAATTACAATTGAATTTTTGAATGAGAACTCGAGATAACCGAGTAAAAATTGATTTGTGATTGCAAAGGCTCAAAAGAAATCAATAATTTGTATCACTAAGAAACCCAAAATGAAATCAACGTTGATTGCCAATAATAAAATAATTTTCACAAGGAATTATTTCTGCTCTCCTCTCTCGGAACTCAAAAACGTCTCCTCAGAACTCCCTCACTAAAGCTCAGTCCCCGTCTCATTATCAACCCATTCCCGAAAGCATAGAAAAACCGCCCCCTCATTGCACACGTCCTTCCCTTTTCTTTTTTTTTGATAATTCTCTTCTTAATTAATTTATTTTTTTTTAACAAAAAGAACATTTGCTGTACAGAATACCGACATGTGCTACCCGTTGATACCCACTAATAACAACTTTGACTCGTTCTATTTCAAATCTTTCTTATTATAAATTAAAAAATAAATGAAATAAAATAAAACAAAACTTTCAAACTTTGAAATGTCCACACACACACACACACATATATATATATATA
>CAOJBI011300609.1:0-11759 GCA_948277035.1 Euphorbia corollata | reverse complement strand
TTCGTATCGTTTTTCTCTTCTACGATTCACGTATTTTGGATCGTTCTGGCCTCGAATGCTGTTCAATCACGGTGATTTTTTCTCTCCTTTTTCTTCCAATTATTGCTTCTACCGTTTCTGTTTCTTGATCTGGAATTTGATTTTTTCTTCTTCTTTGTTGTCCTTATTTTCTAGGGTTTTCTTGTATTGTTCTTTTCCCTTTTTTATTAATGAATATATTTTGATTTACGAGTTTCTTGATCTATGATCGCTGGTTGTATTTCGACGTTAGTTTGTAACTTTCATTGCAATTGAGTAGCTAAATATTGATGAATCTCTAAAATTGTGGTCTTTTTTCTTCATTATTGAATCGTTATTGTTTGACTAAAGATTGATCGATTTCCTGGGAGTTTAATTTGATTTAAGTGATAATGCTGGAGCAAGCTTTTTGTCATATGTGTCTTCCAGTATGGGCTCTTGGCTTCCCTACATTTTAATGGCCGAGTTCCAATTTTTGTTATGGTTTTTTTATTTCTTATCAATCATTCATTTTAGTGTTACCCCTCTTAAAAGTTATGTTTTGGTGAAAGAAAGTAAAACTTCATAATCAAAATGATGGGAAAAGGGTCAATGTTGTTTGTTTTTTATCTTTCAAAGTTAACTATAATTAAATGTTGACTTGTTTTATTATTCTGATAATAATAAACCTTTTCCGTGATATGTTCTGCAGATCATGTTCTATGATATGAGTTTGAGGCCAAAGAGTTCATTGTCCCTCCTTTTTCATAGGTATGCGGTTATAGCTTTTTTCATCATCTGCTCTCACTTTAGAAATATTCAATTACAATAACAAATCATGGCTGCATATTTATTTGTTAGCATATCCCTTTCAGCCATGTATTGACAGTCTTTCTCATCTATATCTGCTAACTTAACAACAGGAAGTATATTTTAATTTTGACGTGTTTTAAAGGTGTTCAATATATTAAACTTTTCTTTGTTTTTGTTTTCCACTTTGTGATTTTCACTTATTGGTTTGCGTTGTGTTTACAGCAGTCTTGTATGGGTAGTTAATTTTTGGTTACCTGATCTAGGCTTTAAGCACACATATTTGCATTGGTCGGACCATACATCAAAGCATTGCTAAGATGAAGAAACTTGACAGATTATAACCAACACTGTTCTTATCCCTAGTCCCTAGATTCCTATTACAAACACATTTTTGCGATGTTACTGTTTTAAAGATAAAGATTAATGAGAAAAATAAAACAGATTTTTGGATTTTATTTAACAAAAACAAAATTCAACGGTTAAAAAATGATTGAAGTTAATGCAACCAGTAACAGAAAACAAGAAGGATAAAAAAAATTTATTTTCCTTGTTGCCTGTCCAAACATTCTTTATTCCCCCTCTGTTTGTAGACTTGTGAATCAAACCAATGTAAAACAGATATAGTTATTTTCAAGCATACAAAATTCATATTGCCCCTCCGTTGGTTGGGATTATCATTGTATATTGATTTTCTCTTTTTTTTTGTAGAGAATCAAGCGCAAAAATTTGACAGAGCAAGTAGGAGAGCGCCCCAAAAGAAAATTTTGTCGACAATGGAAGGTAATATGATGTTTTCTTCTCTTTCTCTTTGGGTCTTTTTTGGACTTGGTGTATTCCATTTTTTGCTACTTTTACAGTTCATGTTTGCCTATGGGGTGTTATCATTGATTTTTGTGATGGGCCAATTATTGGAATGTGTAGTTGTAAAATTTCAAACTGAACCAGATGTTTTATTTATGCTTAGATTTCCCAGTGTTGTGTACTTGGTTGCTGAGAAAGGCGAGGAAATCTGGAATAAATGGGATTGCATTGTTGGTTCTCTATTTGGAAAATCTACTATTTCTCCTTGACACCCTGTTTTTCCTACTCACATTTTGCTTGAGTGCATAAAAAGAGAAAGGGGGGGGGGGGGGGGTTTAATTTTGTCCCAAGTCATTGTAATATTCTAAGGAAATTGCATATATCTGATTTCAATTCAGTTGTACATTTGGCTAATGATGCAATTTGATTTTGTGGTGTTAAAGGTTTTTCATTTATATTCAGTTAAAACTGGTCATTTTCTGATGGTTTTTTGTGCTTGCATGGAATGCATTAGCTTCTTTGTCGGAATCAATTGTGTATGAAGCAAAAATTGGGTTCCATAAAAATTGGTTTTGTTTTCCTCAATCCAGTTAGGATTCTACTTTTCACTCTAACATGAGATGGCCTTTTTTAAGGTGATAGCAGTAGTCCCATTGTTTTATTATTTATGTAGTTCATCTTAAATGCTTTGTTTTGCATAACGCTTGTACCTGTGCCAATTATTGTCTGAAAGGGTATTGATATTGTGACTCACATATAGTATTGGTTTTCTTTGGTCCTGTGAACTAATCCTTTAGATTCAAGTGAGATGCACTCTGAAGAGAATAGTCCCATTGTTTAATTATTTATGTAGTTCATCTTGAAGAGATGCACTACTGCTATCACCTTTTTTAAGGTGATAGCAGTAGTCCCATTGTTTTATTATTTATGTAGTTCATCTTAAATGCTTTGTTTTGCATAACGCTTGTACCTGTGCCAATTATCGTCTGAAAGGGTATTGATGTTGTGACTCACATATAGTATTGGTTTTCTTTGGTCCTGTGAACTAATCCTTTAGATTCAAGTGAGATGCACTCTGAAGAGAATAGAATTTCTCCGGACAAGAGTACCAAGAGGATACTTAAGACGCCAGCCCAGATTATGGCTTTGGAGAGATTTTATAATGGTAGTATTTTGAATGAATTGTTATATTTTTATTTTGTGTTTCCACTGAGTTTAATGTGTTTCCACTGAGTTTAATAAATTATGGTATTAATTTTTGTTTTCTTTTAGAGCACAATTACCCAAAAGAAGAAATGAAAGCCGACCTTGCTCAAGAGATTGGATTGACAGAAAAGCAAATATCTAGCTGGTTTTGCCATAGAAGGTTGAAGGACAAAAAGTTGTCGAAGGATGAAACTTTTGCTAATGGGCGAGATCGTTCTAGTGGTATTATGCAGGATCGCGCAAGTGTTTTGAAGCAGGATTCTTGTGGCAGCACTAAACAAAGTGATTTTAGAAAAGTTGATCCAAAGGAAGTTGAAAGCCAGAGACCTTATGGCCATAACCTTTCTGTTGGTGACCTCACCTATGATCGAACAAGTCAATACTCAGGGAATGTTGATGGTGGGGATGATACATCCTCAGAAAGTAGCTCATCCTTGCAACATAACTTATATTCGCAAGGTGAGGATCCATATGATGTGAAAGCTTCGGGGCATGTAATACCGAATGGATCCATCAGGCCTTTAATCCAAAAGGTTGCCAATAACATGGTGTATAAGCCATCAGGATATTTGAAAGTTAAGGGTGAAACAGAAAATGCCGCCATAACTGCAGTCAAAAAGCAATTGGGGAAACACTACAGGGAGGATGGTCCATTGCTTGGTGTTGAGTTTGAGACCCTTCCTCCTGGTGCATTTGAATCCTTAAGTAAGGATCCAGTCAATGGTATGTTGTAATTCAGGTTCGATATTACCTATAAATTTTTGGCAAGGTCAAAAGATGTGAATAATTTGACTGTCCTTTTATTTATTTATTTATTTCAATTCTGTCTATATTGTTACTGAAGAAATTGATGACTACTGAAAGGTCATGCTAAAAGGGATCGTTCTCACCGTGGGATTTGTAAAAATTGTCTAAAAAGGTTCAGGTTGGGTTAACTGGAGACTTGTATGGCATTTCTTTCAGTGAAATCAATTTATTACAGAGTACTTCAAATTGCTTACTGTATACAGTTGACTCTGCAATTTGAGGTGATCTGAGTTTGCTTGATTTACTGATTAGTGGAAGAATAATATATTTCAGCCATTATTTTTTATGAGCTTCAATTACGATATTATGTAAGATGATGATATAATGGCTTCCTCTGGTTAATCATTTGGCAGGAGCATTCTATGTGGGGGAGCTTGGTAGGATGCATTCTGATGGTCCTGGAGGTCGTAAGCATTCCAGAATCGGCAATGTAAATAAATTTTCTTTCACATTTTATTGAAAAGCATTATCGATAAGTTGGCTGTTAGTAAAAGCATCCGGGGATGCTTGCTAGTTAGTGTCATATGTTTAAGAATTGACATGTGTTTCAGTTGTATATAGTTTGGTTATAACAACTCATCTTTCTCGTTGATAAGTTACTCGTGTTGATTTAAGCGAAGTGGATTTCATCACATTGTTTCGTGTTGTTGCTTGAGTTCATGTTTCTCTACATACTTGTGCGTGAAGCCGTCTTGGGATCAACTGGAAATGACATCCAATGCTATCAAGTCAAATGACTGTTCCGGTGACGTGATTAAGTGATTTTATTAGCAGTTGGCACAAATTTAGAGCAACTTCAGATTTTCATATTGAATTTCGCTATTCGCTGGGTGTAGATGTTTTTCCACAAATTCATAAAACGGTTGTTTATCATGTTTCAAAAGATCATCTCAAAACCAGGGTGAGAAAGTCACGCAATATCGGTCAAATAATGCATAAATGAAACATTAACATTTGAATTATTTGGAATTTATTTGTGATAAGTTGAGTTATTTTGATAAATGTTGTTTCTTAAAGGAACTTAAAAAACTTTTTAATCTCAAAAAATATCAACAAGCAATGCGAAACTACAGATAAAAAGACATTAGTCGGTACAGTTATCTTATTTGTTGATCCGTGAATCAGATAAAAGAGGATATTCAAACTATTATTTTTTATAACTTTCTCCTGTAATGCTTTTTTTAACACATCAAACATAATTTTATACTTACATAAAAAAAAAATAAAAAAAAAATATATATATATATATATATATATCAAAGTCTTCCATAGGTTTCAGGAATAAGCAAGAAACCTCTCTATTTCTTGATCCTAATAAATGACCTTATTGGCTTATTTCAATAAGAAAACTATTTCATTGTAAATTTGAGAAATATAGGGGTGATTACGCAATTCTTAAAAATAATGGGGAGCGTTTACGCAAGCAGTAAGAACTCTAACCCTAACTACCGTTTTAAGCGCCACAATATATATCTGCCTCCCGCAATCTATCGCATAACCCTCTTGTCACTGCGACTCTGTAACCATGGTGTCGTTGAAACTGCAGAAGCGGCTAGCCTCTAGCGTGCTCAAGTGCGGGAAAGGCAAGGTCTGGCTTGATCCTAATGAGGTTAATGAAATCTCCATGGCCAACTCCAGTAAGTTCTTTTATCTTTTTGTTTCCGTCATTGTAGTTTCCACTCTCGAAGATATAGTTCAAGGAATTTAGATCTACGGGTTTTCTGCTGTAATGAACCTGAATCGCCCACTCTGTTTGATTTATTATCATTTCTTCGATACGTAATACTACCCATTCTAATTTTGCTGATATTCCAATTTATGTGAATCTGACTTAATCCTCAAATTAGTATCTATCTGTTGGCTGTTTAGGTCAGTCACAACAGAACGATAGGGCCAGAATATAGTACATTACCGATGAACTGGGGATAGATGATTGCATGGTAAGGTCACACAAAAATAGCTAGTACTTAACTATGAATAGTTTCTTCTCTTTTCATTCCTGGAAATGATGGCAGTGTCTGTGGCTCTGTTGTTGGCTTAGCGGAGCTCAATCTAACGAGGGCTGTTACCGATCAGAAATAGATGAGAGTGGGTTTTTAGCCATGTAATGGCATGTCTTCGAAGACTAGGATACACTATTCAGGTGCTTGGTTCAGAGAATGGTTATTTGAAATTGGTTGGAAACTCAAGGGGACCTTTGAAATTTGGCTGTCTTGTTATTCAATTTGTTTTGTTCATTTGTCATTGATTTATGTATGGTATTGGAACATGATTATCGATTGCTTTGAGTTCATAAGCTTGTTTATGTATTTATTATCTCAAGTTTTTTGCTATCTTCTTAAGCTGAATTCTGTTATACATAGCCATCCTTTTTTCAGCTGTTATGCTTTTGACAGAAAAAGCACTAGCGTCGCCTTGTAGAAATTTCTGTTTTCTATTGACTGCCATATGGCTATTGAATGCAGGGCAGAACATTAGAAAGCTTGTGAAGGATGGCTTTATCATCAGGAAGCCGACTAAGATTCATTCACGCTCGCGCGCTCGCAGAATGAAGGAGGCCAAGAGAAAGGGTCGCCACTCTGGATATGGTATGGTTTGATGTGAATATTCAGGTCTCGATCGTGTCAAGTGTTGATATAAAACAAGTATGGACTGACTGCTGAATAAAATGCTTAGAATGGATATACTATGGGCTGAGGAAATATAGTGTGTATTCAATTTGTTCAGGTAAGCGTAAGGGTACCAGGGAAGCTAGGCTGCCAACAAAGGTTCTCTGGATGAGGAGAATGCGAGTTCTAAGGAGACTTCTGCGCAAGTATCGGGAAGCCAAGAAAATTGACAAGCACATGTACCATGAAATGTACATGAAAGTGAAAGGTAATGTGTTCAAGAACAAGCGTGTGCTAATGGAAAGTATCCATAAATCAAAGGCTGAAAAGGCTAGAGAGAAGACCTTGTCCGATCAGTTTGAGGCTAAGCGTGCCAAGAGCAAGGCAAGCAGGGAGAGGAAGATTGCCCGAAGAGAGGAGCGTTTAGCACAGGTAACCAAATATTGCATTATTTTAGCATATAGTTCAGGTTTGAACAGCATTATTCCATATTTAGCATTTCATAATCACTTGAATTGCAGGGACCTGGAGAGAAGGCAGCACAAGCCCCTGCTGCTCAGCAGACTGAGTGAGTTACTAATTCGGTACCCAAATTATCTACCATTTGTTGCTGTATAAGTTCTGAACCTGATATGTATTATTTGTTTTGCAGGGTACCAAAGAAATCCAAGAAGTGATTTCTGACTTTGGTAAACGGTGAAGGTTGATATCCAAATTCATACTGATGTTTGGTTTTCTTAGAAGATTTCTTTTCTTAAAAGCTGTCATGCTTTCATTTTTCTGGAGGATTGTGCATGTCTTTGGAAGTACAGAATTTTGGAACCATGAGATGTAGTTTTTTTTTTCTCATATGCGAATTGTTTTTTTTTTTTTTTTTGTTAAATTTAATTCACTAGAAAATGATGCAAGGTACTTGAACAATTTAATTAGTCACTCTTGTCACTATTTTGCATTTATGTTGGAAAATTTTCACTTGTTCTTGAAGCCCGAAAATGCCTTGTTGCCGTCATGAGTTCATGGCATTTGAACTTGTGAGTTCATGTTTTGCGGGTTTTCGAGCTTGATCATTTATCAAAATTAACAAGAATTAATTTTTTCAGCATATTAGATCCATATTTTTTTTAATCTTCAAGTTTTGATCTTTTTGTATCAATTATTATATGATGTGGTGGAAGTGACCAACATCTATTAATAGATGGTGTTGATTAGTAGCATATAATCAGACAATAACTATATTTTTGCGAGTAATAGATGTGAAGACTGGTTTGATTGTTAGGTTATTATATGTATTACTCTAACCATATCTGCTTTTCACGTGATAATTAGTTGTATACTTGTATTTCACTAATTATATGAATAATCTGGCACGTGTTGAAGAGTTCACGTTTTATGTTTCTAAGTTTTAACTTTATGTTTATCTTTACTATTTGTTTAATTGAATGCATTATTACTATTATTATAATGAAAAAGTATCCGGACTATCTATTGCTATCATAAATTGTTAGTTGAGAAGAGCAATAATGTTATTGCTCATTCTAATCATTTGGTACAATCACAATAAAAAAAATTTCCCTTATCATTATATTTTCAATTATGAATTTGTAGCATGTAATAAATTTCTTTTTAGATGTTATAATTTATTTTAGTTTATTGGGTTCAAGAGTTTGGACGTGTAGCCTTTATATTTTACAGCCTTTATGTTCTATTTTTTTTTCCTATTATATTAAATCAGAATAATCAATTAACAGTTATATAATATTGTAAGTCCTGCATAACGTAGACAAGTCTGAAAATCCTATTCAGATATAAAATATCACACACATTAATTTGTTTTTTCTTTCTGCAAGACAAACAAGTCTAAGGGTTAGATTTAATTTGAAAATAAAACATAAACGCAGCAATATTTATTTTCTTAATGCTCAACTAACTATTTCGAATATTCACGATTATAGAAATACTTGTTACTCCACAACAACCATCAATATTGCTGATCTAAAAATGACTCTGATGGACGGAGATAATTATGAATGTCTACTTTGAAAGATCAACAAATATCTTGTCTAAAGGCGGAGAAAGTTTAACCCAATTACAAAACTATCGAGATTGAGCTATATCGAAGCAGTTTCGTTTTCTGACGATAAGAATACTTCCTCAAAACATATTGAAATAAAAAAAAGGTACGAGGGGATTTTAAGCTATGCTGGACTTCTTCTTATTCTCCAACAAACCATCTTTTCTAAATCTTAATGTAAATAGATTGTGAAGTTTAACTTTAAAATATGTCAGACTGATTAAACCTTTGCTCCATAATGGTGTGGTAAGAGTTGTCTATGACTCTTCAAATATGGTTTGCCACTTGCGTAATTGGTAGGTAAATGACATAAACCGATCAGATGTTATTCAGCACCTAACGACTTAAAACATCAAAATTCATATAAATAAAGGGTGTTACTAAGCGTCGCCCATTTTTACTTCGCGTCGCCCCCTAAAATGACCAATAGTGTTGTTCGATTACTTAATTTTTTGCGTTCATCAGATTGAGATGACAGTTTGTAAGAACTCATGTTTAAATCCAATTCTCAATATTATTCATTATCATTGGACGGTTAGTATAAAAAAATTACATAAAAATATATAATATTTAATTAATAGTTATAAAAACGTGTAGTTATTATAAAAAATAAATTAAACAGTAAATTAGTGTTTATTTACTAAAAAGAGGAAAAAAATTGTGTCGTGTTATCCGAAATAAGCTCTTCAAATTATAATTCATTTGTATTGACACGTGAACTTGAGTATACAGTAGAGAAAAAAAAACACAAGACAGACACAGCATAGAACAACATTTTCAAATCACAACTACCGATTTTGACGCCAAAGCAGACCAACAAGAAGAACAAAACCGATTCCATTTCTCCTTGTAATAACTTTCTAGATTTCTCCATCGTCATTCGTCTTCTCTCAATTCTTGTAATTAGATCCAAAATTCGTTCAATTTTTATTCAATTTTCAGTTTTTGATCCAACCAATGGCGTCGTCAGAGAAGTTAATGGGCAGCAATCTTCCTCGTTACGTCCAGATGGAATCAGAACCGTCCACGCCCCCTTCTACTAGTCAGCAAAATCACCAGCACCCGCCGTCGATGATGTCATCCTTACTCTCTTTCACTCAGGGCGTTACGCCGGAATCTACTTGGATTTTTGACGAGTTGCCAACTGCTACAATCGTCTCTGTGTCTAGACCTGATCCCGGAGATATTAGTCCTGTTCTTTTAACCTATACCATCGAGATTCAATACAAACAGGCATGGATTCTTCTTATCTGTATTCTTTTTTAAGCGAATCAAATTGAAGTTTATATGAGG
Source organism: Euphorbia corollata (assembly GCA_948277035.1). Lineage (NCBI taxonomy): Eukaryota > Viridiplantae > Streptophyta > Magnoliopsida > Malpighiales > Euphorbiaceae > Euphorbia > Euphorbia corollata. The sequence goes on along the minus strand of CAOJBI011300609.1, from coordinate 2,162 downwards.
ATTATTTCCTACTTTGACTATGTCATAAAGGGAGTATAATGGAGTTTGTTCTGCTTGTTTTTGCTGCAATTTCGTTACGCTTTCGTGGTATTAAGTTAAATTTGCTTTAAATTTAAGGCGCTACTGACGCCTTCTGTCAATGTGAGCCCTTGCTAATTGTTATCTCTTCGTATGAAATTTATATTTGGTTTTGATTTTTGACAAATTCTGTAAATTGTAGCCTCTTTTTATTGTATCGAAGATTATATTATCTTTTGTTCACCAGTTTAAGTGGCAATTATTGAAGAAACCGGCACAAGTATTCTATTTACACTTTGCATTGAAAAGAAGAGCCTTTTTTGAGGAAATTCATGAGAAGCAAGAACAGGTATGCTAAAACATTTCCCTTTTAACTTATTGTTTCAGTTCAGTCTTCTACTTGCTTAATGTTACCAGCTAGAATATGTTCTAGAAATGTGTGTGGTTTTGATGTAATTCTCATTGGGACATTATATTAAAGGTTAAAGAATGGCTTCAAAATCTAGGAATAGGAGATCATACACAAGTTGTGCATGATGAAGATGATCCTGATGATGACACTATTCCCCTCCATAATGAGGAAAGCGCCAAAAACAGGTAATATTGCGACATGTTGAGGTGGATGCAAAAATAGATGATGTTATTTTCTGCTGCAGTATATATACATATATTTTTTTTAAATTCTTATCGGACAGTATTTCGTTCAGAAATGTTCCATCGAGTGCTGCATTGCCGGTTATCCGTCCTGCTTTGGGGAGGCAGCAATCTGTTTCTGCTAGAGCAAAGGTTGCTATGCAAGAATATTTGGACAACTTTTTAGGGAACTTGGATATTGTCAACTCTCGAGAGGTACCCTTGGACTCTCTCGTTTTTTTTTATGAAAGCATGGGATGCTTATTTTATATTCTAGGGGTAGCAATAAGTATTGAAATTATGAAGTGAAGGAAAATGGCTACTCTACTTTTTTTCTGTTTTAAATATCTGTAAGCTTAGCTGGTATATTTTGTTGTTCATGTTGCATCATTGTTCCTGATCCTCCAAGAGTCCTAGGTTTAATTTTGCCCGGAACGCTTAGCAGTTAAAATTTGGGATCTAGTTTAAAATCTTGAGTCTGCTGCGTAGTTTTTCTTCTTTCTTTCTAGTTTAAAATCTTGAGTCTAAAGGGTAGTTTTTCTTTTTTCTTTTTACATTTCCGCTATTTGGCTATTCCAGTTAATTCAGCTATTATCACATTGTGAAGATCCATATAGCCGACCCCACCTAACCTTGTATTATCACATTGGATGGGCCTTGTTCTGTCAACATGACCTGATGATGAACTATGCCAAATTGTGGACACTTGCATAGTAGTCAAAGGCGCACTTGAGGCTCGCCTAGGCGTGCCTAGGCTCTCGGGCGAGCCCTTGCGCCTTGAGTGCGCCTCAGCGCCTTGACTACTATGGTGGACAGTCCTTTAAACTTCATGTGGATCTAGCCCATTTTTTTATAATTTGAATATACAGTCACATCAACTTGTTCATTAATACTAACTTATAGGAGTTTGTAGCCCTTTTTAAATTTTTATTTTTTATTGGAATATTATTTTTGTTATATCATCTTTGGATGGATGAATTATTTTTCAGGTTTGCAAATTTTTGGAGGTCTCTAAATTGTCATTTTCTCCAGAATATGGCCCCAAGCTGAAAGAAGATTATGTTATGGCAAGGCACCTACCGAAAATCCCGAAGAAGGAGGATTCTGTGAAATGTTGTGCATGTCATTGGTGTAGTTGTTGTAATGATAACTGGCAGAAGGTAATTGAACCTGAAACTAGGTGGATACTCATTATTTTGGTTTGTCTTCTCAAAGTTTTGTTTGTGTTTAGGATGTGGTGCTGAATCAGTAAATCATAGGTTTGAGTAAAATCGAAATAACTAATACCGATTCTTTTTATCCTGGATATGAATGAGTCCTTTCACTTCTTAAAGTGCTCTTATTTACATGCATGTCCACTAGAGGAATCATCTTTATGCAATCATTTCTGAATTTACTTTCATTTGGTACAAGTTAGGGAAATATGCTCAAGAAAAGAAACTGGATCAATAGATTGCCTCAACTGTTGGATGTGAAATCGTGAGATTTCTAGTTTAGGAATATTGTACTCC
>CAOJBI011300371.1:0-20436 GCA_948277035.1 Euphorbia corollata | reverse complement strand
TTTCGTATTTCGAAAGAGAACGAATAGACTTATGAGACTTTGAATTTTGAGATTTTTGCGGAATTCTGAACCTAGACCGGGAATTCGGTTCCAATTGGCTCGCGAATCGATGTAAAAATAACGTAGGTATAATTCTCGTCATCGGGTTGTGACGGACAGTGCTAACAATGGCGATATCGTTAACGACATCAGTGCAATGTCGTTAACAACATGGCCCTATCTAGTGGTCCCGAAATTGCTTTTTGCTCCGTTTTTATCCAATCGATCGAGAGGTGACTATTCAAACTTCAAATTTGAGTTTATAAGTGATATGGAACTTAATATTGAGCAATTTCGGGACTTGAAACTCATTCGGGAAGCGATATAAGTGGTTAAAGTCGGTTTCCCTTCACCGGGAACCCGTTTTACCGACTTTAACTACTTTCTTCCCGATTGAGTTACGAGGGCAGCCCCATCACTGTATGTTTAAACCTAGGTTTAATCACTTTCCATATATGCAATGAAGTTGCTAATAGGAACCCACACGAAGGGAACCCGGTTCCTGGATAACCGACCAAACGAAACTTACATGCGGCATTTTCACTAAATAAAAATGACCAACATATTTATGATTAAAAATGAATCGTTTTCATAAGGAAATAAGCTGAAAAGATATTTTCATCGATTTTAAATGGACCACACGGGTCTTACAAAAATATTCGAACTCGAGCATACTTGGTGCAATCGCACATGTTTGTGTTGTGAAATATAAATTGTGCTAACCCTTGTGGATGCAGGTAGATTAGGTTAGATGTATGCTAGGGTTAATTTCCTTCGGGTATTGCATTTAATTCAAAACAAATGTAATATTTGTTAGAGTTTGTGTATTCTAGGCGATTGTATTCGTTAGATATCGATGTATTTAGGTGATTTGTATCCCCTAAATCCCTATATGTAACTAATCCCCCGTAGATTAGGTGCATCTGAATCCCCTAAATCCCAATATGTAACTAATCCCCCGTAGATTAGGTGCATTTACTTTGCTGAACTCGCAAGTCTATTCGAGATTTTAGCCGAGTTCATTAAACCTTTTACAAATTTAAACCAAGTTTGCAGCATAGTTTAAGTTTATGATTCAATCACACGTATTAAAATATAAATTTTTAAAAATAATTATACAATGATAAACTTTTTTATTACCTTACATCAATAAAATATATTGATGTTTATTATAATTATAATGTGAATATTATATAAAAATAAACTTTAAAACATTTTATTCTTGTATATTATATTGTTCAAAATGGAACTTTAAAACATTTTTCAAATCTAGTTTGTTAAAAAATGAACCTAAAATTTTTGTTCACGAACAAGCTCCTTATATTAGCAAACCAGCTTTTACAAGTCGAGCGCCGAGTAGTTCACGAGAAGCTTGGTTCATTTGCAGCCCTAGCTGGATCACTTTTCAAGGGGAAAATATTTTACAATCTCCATCTAGCATGTCGTCAAATATGTTTTCGATTTAAATATTTAAAAATATTTGACATGCGGGAAAAATAAAATAAAATGAAAATAAATATTTGTCAAGGACATACTCAGGGTTCCTTTAAAAAAAAGGACATACTCAGGGACATTCAATATAGATAATGTAATTATTTATAAAATATATAGAACTTTATTCAACGAAAGAAATGCTTATGACTCCATGTAAAGTTAAAGAAGTATATGTGACCAGTTTGATTGAATAGAAGACGAAACAAATGTTTTTTTTTTCTTTTATTTTTTGTTTAAGTTTTCCCAAATCTTTAATTTTTTAAAACGAATTTGCCTCATTTAGGTTTACAATAATAACAAAAAAAAAAAAACCATATTCCCACCCCACTCAAATGTGGATCCGAACCTGTGACCTTTAAGATTACAGCTTCATATCTTAACCAACTAAGCTAAAATATTTGCCAATTTCCCAAATCTTTAATTAATCTCACGTTTTCTAGATAAAGAAAACAAAAACCTTTGATATGCTAACTTGAGGAGCCAAGTCTTTCGATATCCGTCCTCATGAATTTCGCGACAACTCTACCCCACGTTTAGGGGCTATGTAGCAGCAAACAAAAATTAAGATAACAAAAAATTTGAAATTCATTTTGATAAAAAAAATTGGCGCTTTGGAATTCAATATTATTGTAATTTTTTGATTTATATGCTTAAAATGGTCAATGTTTGGTAGTATAATTTATTACTCCAGATACACTCTGACATATAATTTCCAAAAAAACACAATATAAAATACAAGACATATTTCATAAATTTTAACATAAAAAATGCAAGCTTAGTTACCATTTTAATTCCAACAATTTGAAAATCCAATGAAATATCTAAAGCTAAGCTGTGAAGTAATGGAGGGAAAGCAATACAAGGCAAGTACACGTGAGACGAATTGGAGTATTAGGAAATTAAATTTGTACAAAAAGAGAAACTAAATATAATAACAAATAATAATAAAATCCTTTTTTCTTTTTGTAAAAAAAGGAAAAGAAAAAAGAAAACGCATAGAGACAAAGAGAGCCAAAGAGAGAGAGAGAGAGAAGCGCAGAGAAACAATACAAAGCGTACACAGAGCATTGCATACACTCTCACATGGTTGTTTTTTGGAGAGATTTCCTGTAACTGCTTTTCCCCATCTTTGATTTTGCCCTATTCTTCTTCTTCTTCTTCTTCTTCTTCAAAGCTTGAGCTTTTTCTTCCTTTTTGAATTTTGTTCTGCCTCAAAATATAACTCACTTTTTCATCATTTCTCTCTTTCTTTCCTGATTTCCTTTTCTGCTTTTCGGCTTCTTTTGTGCCCTAATTCTGTTTGATTAATGTGGGCGTTCATCGGTTCTCTGTTGCTCGTGATCACTGTTTGCATTGCTTAGGTGAGCTTTCTTCTCTCTTCCCCTCTTTTTGTTTTTGTTTTGGCTGGGTAATTTGATTCGAATTTGGGAAATGTGTGCAACATTTTCTGGAAAATTGAATTTTGTTAGGTTTGCTTTGCTTATTTTTACCTCCTTTTTGTGTTTCACGGATTGGTTCTCTCTCTCATTCAATTTTTTTTTGTTGCCAAACCGGTGACCCGCCGTTTCTGCTTGATCTTTTCTGATTTTGAGTTTTCTAATGTGCAATTGCTGTGGTTTTAATGATTCTGTTATTGAAAATATCTGTGGAATCTCTTAAGCTATAAAAGATCGATTTCTGGTTTCATGCAAATGGTTTTCTTTTTGGTGTGGGTTTTTTGCGGATGAAATTCGCAATGAAACGATGAATGGCGTTTGGCTGTAGTAGCTTTATGCGTAAGCTATTATATCTAACTTTGTCTGAATTCCTGCTTATGGTAATTGGGCAGGTTTGAAGGAACTAGATACATTGGGGAAATCCATGTTTTCTACGCTATTCCCGAGCTGTAGAAATCTTTGATATCTGAGAATTCATTGTGGGGGCATTCTTCTGGATGTATGAGAAGTGAGAATTCCTTATAATAATCACTGTATAGGTTGAAAATTTAATCCTATCTCATTATTTTTGTTTTTCCAGTTTGAATGTTCATCGCATTGTGTTTGTGTCAGACTTAATTACAACATCATATTCTACCGTAATGGTAAGCTCTATTATTTCCTTATTCAAATTCTTTATAATCACAAGTGAACTAGGTTTCTGTGTACAACCTAAGCTAGTTAGTTATCTACTAACTGGAGAATTTAGGCAATGCCATGGCTAACTGAGAAAAGATTTCAGCCAAATGCAATATTTGTGGTAATAAAGTATTCTATTTAATGATGTGTGTTTCGTATGATCAAGCCACAACTTAATACACTGATGTATCGAGTTCTTTTACATGAATGGTAATTTCCTTGATTTATTTCATTTGTTCTCTCATTGATATAATAGTATTGCCATACTGCTCAAAGTTAAGTTAATTTTGTATTTGCTTTAATTAATATTCTCCATGCTCTCTCTTTGGAATCTGGAGCATACTTCTCAGCCTGTTAGGCTTAGGCTCCTTTCTCCTGCATCTCCCTTTTCTTTTCCTTTGTGGGGTTAGGAAGAGAGGTGCTTGAGAGGCTTTGATCATTGCATACTTAATTGCTGACATCTTTCGTATGTTTTCTCTCTTGCGTTTGTTGGCAATGGCATGCACTATATTTTGGTTTCCCCTAAGTTTTCATTTGATGTGAAATTTCACAGTTGGAGGGAGAGGAGATTCACATTGGAGACCTTACCTTTACTCATGTTTCTGGTTTCTGGTGGACAAGAGCAATTTCATTAATCTATGCAACATTGCATATATATGCATCTCTTTCGTGCTATAAGTTTGTAGTGTTTTATTACCACGTTACATTTGTTAAATTAATATTCATGAACTTAGAGTTATATCTAATTTGATTGGTCAGCTGCATCCTAGCATTTTACAGTTAGTTTCATCCGTGACTTTTTAAGTACTGTATGAGTTTCATTTTTTCATTTCCCCTTTCTTCTCCCAGGTTACGCTATATAAATGAGCTCTATACTTGTGAAAATGTCCAGTACTTCATCAAGTTCTTGCTATGTTGAGGTGGTTATTTAATCTGTATTGCAAGAACTTTACCTTCTGTGCCTGCTGATAGTAATGTTCAGCTCAGGAACTGAGGGCTTGTGTATTGAAGGCTTTGGGGGGTCGCACGATGAGAAACGTATTTTTAAAGAAGTGTTCTTTGGGAAAGATACTACAGCTCCAAGAAGGAGTGTTGTTGGTGGGTTGGTTGATTTTGAGTGCAAGGATGATAAGATTGCTGACATACCATTTGGCGCCAACAGTGAAAATTCTGCTGTGACCAGCCAATCATCCTCCAAAAGTTTACCTGTGGAGGATTCTGATGTGAACGAGAATTCGGGAAGGGGCTCTTCATCATGTTGTTTACAAGAAAGACTTGAACGTGATGACCATATAACAAGTACAAAACGAATTAAGCTCTCAGTTGATGATCTATCCATCAGTGGACCACATCCAGTAATAGCTGTTGGCTCACCAGGGACACCAAAAGAGATTATCAATGGTATGTCTACTGAAGATAGGGACTTGGGTAAAAAAACTATGGCACTTTATATAGTTGAATCATCTTCTCAGGGTTCTATATCCAGTTGCTATCTGTCAAAGGAACATAGAAAGTTGGATAAAGAAAATAATGTACATGACGAGGCTATCCCAGAGTTGATGGTGGCAGATGGTTATGATAATGCTGAAGCTGACAAGGATGTCGGTATTTGTGGAGGGGTTTCCTCACCTGTTTCCCAAGAAAGTTTTGCCACCAGACTTTTTCGTAATAATCCTTCAACAATATATACAAAGAAGTCTGGGACTCTTCTGGCAAAGGAAAGTTTGAAGGCATTGCATTCACCTGGATTGGATGTATCTGATAGCTCAATGATGGACTATAAGAAGGATATTCGCCTTTTTCTCCAGAGTCATGCCTGTAATATACTATTGAAAATGGGATGGAATATTGAAAGGCGTAAAAGATCGTGTCGGAAGTATTTGGAGACTATTTATCTATCTCCAGAGGGGAGGCTGTTCCGTGAATTTTCCAGAGCTTGGAGGTTCTGTGGTCAAATTTTATGTGCAGAAAGATTCACTATGATGCAAGACAACAATAAGGAATGGACTAATTTAAGTGAGTTTTGGTCCGATCTCTCAGATGTATTGGTGAAAATAGAGGAGAAAAAAGATCAAGCAGATCTTGGTAATGTTTTGGCTTATCAATGGAGTCTCTTAGATCCCTTTGTTAATTCTGTGTTAATTGAAAGGAAGATTCACTCACTTAGGAAGGGTGATACTGTCAAAGCTGTAAGTAGCTCTATAGTTAAGAAGAAGAATGTGAAAAATGATGCTGTAATGGTCTTGACAAGTGAAGATGGGGCCATTCATCATTCTGTTGATAGAAATTTGTTAACTAGCCATAGTAATTCTTCTCTGACCATTCAACAAAGTGCATTTATCATCTATGATGGAAATAACCATGTCAATGTTCAGAAATCTTGTGACAAAAGTTTCTCCACATTTGATAAACAAACAAACAGGACAGGGAATCAGTGTTGTAGATTGTGCAAGGAGAAGGTAAACTGCCTGAATATGTCTTCCGTACCACCTCATCCATCAGAAAGTTCTGGGAAATTAAGTCATTGTCATTGTCATGTTTCTGTTTCTGATGGAAATGTTAATGTGCTACACAAATCCGAGTCTGATTCCCCTCATCAAGATAGTAGTTTAGTTGATTTTACTTATGGATCTGGTCACTTGGATTTTTCATATGTCGATGAACAGGTTCAGACTCAATCCATAGCCATGGACCCTGCACAGAAAACTAAACACTGTGTGGAGGATGAACAGTTCATTCAAGCCTCAAGGATCAAAAGTAAGGATTTTATGAAGAGGAAGCGGAAGTCCAGAAAAATATCTGAAATCAAACCACCCAGTATTAGCCAGAATGACATCATTGATATGGATGGAAACCAACAGGAAGTGAAGGAGAACCTTGGTTTCAGCCCAGAAACAAACAAGAGGTGTAGCAAGGCCTCACCAACTGACAGTTGCTTAGGTTCAAATTCGAAGAAGATGCATCATAGTCTTGGTGCTATTAAACGCAGCCAAAAGAAATCAACTAAATGCCTCATCGATGATGATGATTTGTTGGTGTCTGCAATTCTTAAAAACAAACACCGTAGTGCATATGCTTTTAAATCTGCTGATCAAAAGAAGACTCCCAAACCTAGAGGTCGACCAAAGGGAAAAACTCCTAAAGGCAGATGCAGGTTACTTCCTCGAAATGTAAGCAAAGTGGGGAAATCTTACCCTGCTGCTAAATGGTCAGTGATGGGACAAAGAACTGTTTTATCATGGCTGGTGGAAAATGGGGTCGTTTCCTTGAATGACCTTATCCAGTATAGGAACCCAAAGGATGATTCCGTCATAAAAGATGGCCTGGTTACAAAAGATGGCATCATGTGTAAGTGCTGCAATGAGGTGTTTTCAGTTTCTAAGTTTAAGAATCATGCCGGGTTCAAGCCGAGTCGCCCATGTTTAAATCTTTTCATGGAATCTGGAAAGCCTTTTACTCTATGTCAGTTGCAAGCATGGTCTGATGAGTATAAGTTAAGGAAAAGGAGGTCCCTGGTTGTACGAGCTGACGACGATGATGATAATGACGACTCGTGTGGTTTGTGTGGTGATGTTGGTGAGTTGATATGCTGTGATAACTGCCCCTCTACCTTTCATCAGGCCTGCTTGTCTACAGAGGTTTGGCTTTTGATTGGTTGCATTTTTTTTTTTATAGCATTTTAAAGTTAGAGCTTACCATTCATTTTCTTCTACTTCAGGAGATACCAGAAGGCAGCTGGTTTTGCTCCAACTGCACCTGTTGGATATGTGGGGAGTTGGTCATTGATAGTGAGGCTAACAGTTCCTCTGGTGAATTTAAATGTTCACAATGCGAGCACAAATGTAATGTCCCCACCTTTGAAAGTTGCTGCTGGTTTTTTTTTCTGAATTTTTTTAAATTGTTTTTTTTTTATAAAGAGCTTGAAAATCTTGTCAAATGATGTGCATGCTGAATTATGAACTAAGCATTTCTTCATCCAATCCAGATATTAAGTACCTATAGTTAGGTATTTAGGCTCTACTGTAAAGTAGATATTTTTCCTCACCAATTTAATATTCTTGTGCCAAGTGATGCTGTGAAAATTCCCTGGGCAAAACGCACCTACTTGTTACGGGGATGTGGATTTCTTGGAAATTTCATTAAACGTTGGAGTTAAACTCCATTTTGTTAGAACATTCTAGATATCTAATTTCGTGAATATAGTGACATATCTTTATGTTATTGTGTTACTACCAGCATGTGGTGATTCTACACTTTTTTAAATATGAGTTGTACTGCCATTTTGTTATATACATTCCATATGAATTGTCTTAGATTTGTCAAATTTTCCAAGGGCGTCAGCTGATAAAGTATGCTTTACTTTAAAAAGAAAAGTGAACTTAATCCAAAATCTTCCTTAAAAAATGAATTAGGTATTTGCTGTAGTTGTTGAGACTTGAGCAACTTTCTTGCATCTCAGGCTTCTTAATTCCTCTTGTATCCATTTGGAAAGTCACTAAGACCATAACTTATTGGCTTATAATTTAGTGGTTTGGTATAGTATGGTGGATGGAGCTTATGGCCTTTAATTCCCAAATCTATCACAATCATTCTTTTAACATTCATTTGGGGATTCTATTCTCTACAGATCATGGTTCATGTCTGAAAAAGAAAAACATATCTGAAGCATTGGCCTCTGATCTATGGTTATGTAGCGAAAGCTGTCAAGAGGTACTTTCTTCCAAGCTTGAATATCTGCTAAATGCATAATACTCACACCTTCTGCTACGGGAGCTCCTATTGCATTTGCTGCCATTTTTCTTTTCTTTTGAGTAGCTAAATGATTATGTTGTTCTCTCGTTTTATACATTTTCTTTTCCCTTCTTAGGTTGGATACTTTTTTTGTACTGCTAACATATGTCTGGAATTAAGCATGCGATATGACAATTTTTTTAGCGTTGGTTTGTAAAAATATTGATGCTTTTTGGAAGGAAATTGCAGAACCTTCTGAACATTGGAAAGAAGCATCCTATGTGATTACTTGCATTTAACTTCTATTTACAGCGTATTATGGCTCTTCTTCTCTTCCTTGCTCTAAAACTTCTACTAAAATAATTCCGTCAATAAAAATAACTTCCCGAACAAAAGAAAGATGTATTTTTTTGAGTTTCTGTCTCTTTCTCGTGTTAAAAAAAGTTGATAGCAGAAAAATAATATACTCAAATCGTGAAAAGTGGTTAAGTCTCAATTTTTGAACATGCGTGTGTGGTCTCTAATTCAACTATGCTAGATCATGGAATAATTGAGCTAAGGTTTCATAGATTACAAACTCAAGTTTATATTATTTTTGTTTGGACAGTTAAGGTGTTTATCCTGAGGGCTGCAGTAGTTATACATTTACTTGTTATTGTACCTTAAGAACTTGGTTTTTTTGTGGGTGCAGGTTTACACAGGTCTTAGTTCTCGTGTGGGAACCAGTAACCATATTGCTGATGGATTTTGTTGGATACTTCTTAGATGCATTCATGAAGACCAGAAGGTTCATTCTGCCCAAAGATTTGCCCTGAAAGCAGAATGCAACTCTAAGTTAGCTGTCGGTCTTACTATAATGGAAGAATGCTTCCAGTCCATGTTAGACCCAAGAACAGGCATAGACATGATACCTCATGTTTTATACAATTGGGGGTGAGTTTTTCTGCCCATCTCATCATTTTTCTTATATCATTTTTATATGTTCCTCAGTTATCTTATTTGCGTAGCTTCACTCTGATATATTTCATGGACTTCTGAAAATGATTCTACGTGGATAGGATTAAGGATAATTAAATTAATTGGAAAAGGTTAATGGTGGGCCTTAGGTTTGGTAATATTGAGCGCCTCACTAGCTATTGTTTTGTGGTGTGGGAACCTCTGTTGGATGTATACTCATAGACACATAAAAAAAATTGAGAGTTAGCTTTGGATTCAGTATTAGGAGGAGCTAAAGCTAGTAAATGTTACAAATCTTAATGTTTAAGAAAATCTGGGAGCAACATTTTATGTGTAGAGTTTGAAATAAGCATCAATTATATAGTTAAGAGAAGTTCGTGTTTGAAGGATATGTGGTGAAGAAATCTTTTTGTTTAAATCTTTAATCAGTTATCTTGGCTTTGTTTTGTTCTTTTGAACATGGTTAACATTCAACCTTTTTTTCAAGCCATAGTTTCATGGCACTTGACTTGAATATTCTCTTACAAGATTCTTGTTACTTCATATCATAATGTTCATTAATTTTTTTCGTTTTTAGTGTAATACTAAAAAAATGGTAGCCCAGTGCTAGAAGCATCTCACATCGACACACTCATCCAAGGTCTGGGGAGGGGCAATACACCGAGGGGTGTATTTAATCATTTTATTATAATAAATATTTGTAATTGTTTGAAAATGTATATGTTATTTTAGCAATTCATGACTCTTAATGAGTAAACGTAAAATCAACTAGTTTATACTCCATATGAGCTTATGCTGAGTCTGATAAACAAGCTATTTCAGCAAAATCCAAAATAACTAGCTTATGAACGATATGAGTTGGCTGCCAAACTAGGCTAGTTTAATTACCGTGATCTTGTGATCGGCTGATTAATTCAAGGAGCTTCAGATTCAAGCTTGAGCTCAGTTTATATAGCTTAAGGGACTAGCTGGAACAAGTACTTTAATTTTTGAGCCTCAACTACTTTATAAGACATTGGCTTAATCAAACCCATACTTGATGATGGCTCTGATTCTTTTGAAATGCGCATGTTCCAGTCCCGGTCGCTGCTTGCTTATATTCCTTTGTTTTCTTTGATAAAGTAATCTCTCCATACCATCCCAAATCTCAATTTAAGTTACTCTGATAGAACCAGAAGTCAGAAATTTTATTCCTGTCGCATTGTCCAGTTCAATTGCTTATTCCGCTTTTAAAATCCCTGGTTTCGTGATTGATAACCAGAATCCTCTTGTCCAACTTACACTAATGCACTATAAAGCATATACACGCAGATCATTGACATATCCTGTTTTACTGGTGAGAATATTGAAATGACATAATTCTTTTCAGTTGGATTATGGACTCTGATCAATTGGTCCGTTGAGACGTTTTCTATTTGGTGGAGTAGATTTATCAATTTGTCAAGGAGATAGTGGTTTATTTGGTCCCACAAGGGTAGATGAATCAGAATGATTTGCTGATATGGCAGATAGATTTTATGTTCCCCCATTCAAAATCTTCAAGTCCTTGTTGTTTTCCTTTTCTTTTCTCTTAGAGCATGGCTTTTCCCATTTATATGTTTTCATCTCTTATGTAGATTTCGTGTATTATTTAAGAGATGAAGAGTTCTGTATTTTGCTGTATTTGATAAAGTAATGAAGCCGTGCCTCTACTTATTTTACTGGTTACTTTTGGATAGTTTAATTAATGTTAGGTAGCATGGAAATGGAAACACACACTAGGAAATGCCAAATATAATGTAAGTTGAGGTTTACCCTTGTAGAGAATCCGTGGGCCGAGAGAGTGCCGGATTCGGTAGCTTGAGTGAGCATACAAGTAGGGTTAACCCATCAATTGGCACCCAATCTACTCCACCTATATCTCACTCATTGTACTTGAGTATTTCCAATTGCCAAACATTCATTGGCCTATTAGGTCAATAATGAATCTAGCTCTCCGCTATCCCAATTTCACTAGGACTTTAAACTCGAACCTATGATCTTTCCAACTGTTAGGTCTTTCTCTGCTTTGCTACCATATAGAGAATCCATGGACCGAGAGAGTGTCAGACTCGATAGATTGAGTGAGCATACAAGTGGGATTGACCCCATCTAACACAAAACCAATTGGCTTGTGTTAGGGCCTAATATACTCCATTTATATTTCTTTCATTATATTCGTGTATTTCCAATATGGGATAACACCACATCTCCAACACCGATATGGAAACGGAGTCGGGAAACACTAGTGTCTATGAGTTTCCCTGCTACCTCCACATATGGTTGCATGCAAGGTTGAGAAAGAGCTGCTCAAGCTTAATATTTTGTTGTCAAATTGAGCCTGTTATCACCCTAGGAATTCAAATTCAAATAATTCTCATATGGTCAAGTTGTTAGTGTATACATTGTATCCCCTTCTTTGCGTTCGTAACTTGTACTTGTCCATTAGAAGTTTGTGTAGTAGCTGGAATTAGTCATCTTAAAGGACTACTGTATCTCATTTTCTAGGCAAACAAATTTACTTGCGAATAAATAGTAATCGATATTAGGGTATGTTTGGAAAGTTCCATTTTGAAAGAATTCAATTCAATTGAACTCACTTTGTCAAATTCCCTTGTTTGGAACCAAGAAATTATTGATAGAATTCAAATCATGCAAAATTTGAGTTCTTGTGGATGCAAAAATTAGAAATCTCGCAAAAAGTTGTAAGATTTCAAAGGAATTCATTTAAGTTATGCCCTTGAATATTATTCTTACCATTTTACCCTCCTTTATGCTTTCACTTTAAGGAGTCAAAATACTAGTATAAATTATTTTGAAAAAATATTAAATATATTAATTAACAATGAATTGAATTCTTTAATATAAATGAAGTTTCCAAACAAAGAATTTGTTGGATAAATCTATTCAATCGAATCCCCTTAAATAAATTCAATTAAATTCTTTTCATTTTCTTATGTAATTTGTTTCCAAACACACCTTAGTATTGATGCTTGAATAGGGATTTATTCCATAAATATGCTTGCTCTTGTAAGAAGTGTAGATTATGGGTTAATATTTATGCTTGTGTTCATTTGTGTAAAATTGGAGAAAGTAGTTTTTCCTTAATATGTGTTTTATTAATAGAATCCTTTTTGTGCATTCTTCAGATCAGAATTCGCTCGTCTAAACTTTCAAGGATTTTACACTGTAGTGTTGGAGAAGGATGATGTACTTTTGTCTGTAGCATCCATCAGGTAGCATTGTGACATTTTATAATTTGGATTGAAGTTTTAGTTGATTTTCTTCAATAATCATGCAAGATCTGTTACTAACTGCTGGAAACTTAAAATTTTCTGGAATTTATTTTGTCCTGTTTTATTTGCTTAGGAACTAAAGTTTGATTTCTTTCATGATAAATTCCTCATCTCGAAAAAGACCGAATGTAATATTTCCGAATCCTAGTATACTAGATGATAAACGCATGAATTCATGTTCTTTCATCAGTTGGTTGTTCATCTCTTCATAGAATTATTAAGTAGGGAAAATAGGCTTCAATGGGTTTCCTTTGTGTGTTTGTCAAAACAGAATTAATCTGGTAATTAGGCTGTTTAGCACCATGAGTGCATGACATAATATGAAATAAAAGTCTGCATTTCTATATTTAAAATTCAGTGCTGGTTGTTTTTCTTTGTGCCTATAAAGTGTGATGCAAATGAAGACAAAATATTAATTTTAAAGGTTTAATGAATATCTTCACTTTAAAATTACTGAAAATGCAGAAAATTTAGTGTGTTAGCATTGTTTGTTTAGGAAGTTTTAAGTTCATTTAGGAAGTTCGATTGGTGGACTTTTAGGAAATCAGCTAATTATAAATCTTGAACGCAGTTCCGGAAGCTGTGTATCATTTGAAGTGTGGAACAGCCTTCATGTGATTATTATCATATCTTTTTATTATGTAAAATAGAGTACATAACTGGTAGCTGTACAATTTACTTAAAACTCATTCTGATCCTTAAACTCAACCTATCCAGCTTTGGTGGCTGTGATCCATACTTCAAACTTCTTTCACCATAAAAAAAAATTTGCAAATAAGGAGCTGAAATCTCAAATTTTACTTTTCACGAAAATGAACGTTATATACTTTGAACTCCCCTTAATTTACCTTATCAACAGTTAGGTTTATCATCTCAATCTAAAGATGCCAAAAACAAAGTCTTCACTCTTCACACGCTTGCTCTTTGTTGCTTAAATAACTGAAAGTGTACCTTAACGTTGACATGCTAATGATCTTCATTTTATTCATGAAATGGTAATGTACACTTCTATAAAAATGATTTCTCCTTGAAAAGTAGAATCGATTTTCAAACTCTGATATGAATGGTTTTGTAATAATTGATATTGATTTCGCCATAGAAAAGTTTAGAGTTTAGTCATAGTGTTTCACTTGATTTGTTAAAGAAAATGTTCCACATGCTTCTGTTTGATGCATCATTCAGACCCACAATGCAAATGATATTCTTTTGGTATTAACCTATCCCTAGCTTTTGCTATCCTATACATCGCTTTAACCAAAACCCTACTAATTCCGTAGTCTATCATCCTTCCCAAATTATCTTTACAAGTTACTATCCGCCCATCATTCACTGTTGTTGTTACCCTTGTTACTTATAAACCCAAAACTCCATGAGGTGATTGTTGAATTGTTTTCTGCTAATTCCTTGGTCTCTGCCTTACCATTTCTTGGTATCACTTCTGCCAGTACATGTTGATTTAGCATTATCCATCAAATGAGCTGCTTATATGGTTTGTTTCAAGACCAAACAACTGAACGACTCTTAAATCAGAGACCTTTTGATTCTTTATGTGACCTGTCAGATAGAAGATGCACCAATTTTGTTAAATACACGACTCCCTTGAGTCTCCTTGTACATTTGTCAAACCAGCTCTAGATAAATATAACTCTAGGATCTTGGATAAAGAAATTTTGCATTGACATAGCCATAAACATCCTGGGCTGCTAGGTGCACGAAGGATTCTGCATTTACGCAGAGTCCGTAGGCAGTCTACCCTAACGCACTCTCAATGGCTAATTCCACGGCTGGGCAGCTCGGTGCATGAAACATTCGGCACCGACGCAGGGTTCTGGGAAAGACTTACCCCTAGTGATTTGTAGGCAGTCTATCATAACGCACTGTCACTAGCTAATTCCACGACTCAGATCCTTGACCTAGTAGTCACACGGAGACAACTATACCAATTGGTCATTGAATATCTTTTTCTATTGTGAAGACATGCAATATAGTGCATGGTTGTTGATATCATCTTTTGCACCTACAATTATTTGTAGAATTATGAATTCAATTTAATCCCTAGTTTGCTTGAATCTCCAAATACTTTGAATTGGCCCCAAAGCCTTAGCCTTTGTTCCTACTTGATACTAAATCAACCACTTGGTGTAATCATGGTAAGCCCAATCACTCGATTGGAGGACTTGAAACCTCAGTGCGGCTTAGTGGAAGGTACGAAGGAAACCCAAGATGTTTGAATTCTCATAGTTAGGTTTAAAAGATGATGTCATTTGTCTTAAGCTTTCTGCTTATTTCCTAGATATAGCTTGGTTTAATAGTATCGCTCTAGATATCACTTGTTTCTATCTATATCAGGCCTATAGTTTAGTCATCAATTTCGAGGTAGCACGAAAACTCCTTGACTCTAACAATTCCATGTTTCGTTCTGTTTCGAAAACAGAAACTTACAAAAAGCAAGGTGCAAGACGTTTTAATATTGTGAAACCTTTTCCAGTCAATTATCTAATTTTCCTTACTACCAATCTAAACTAACAACTTTCTTTCATAATCAATATTCAATTAATAAGTTGTAATTTTTTCATGCATTCTTGTAGACTAAAATTGTATTAATAATCTATATTAAAATAATTATATGAATACCTTTTTATAATTTTTATATTTATTAATGTACCCCGCTATTTTTAATATATTTATTATGTACGCATTTTCCCCATAGTTTTCTGACCTATATGTTTTAGAATTGGCGTTTCCCAATGTCCATTTTCGTGTTAGTTTCTGATTCTATTTCCGGGCTATCTAGATTTCTATCTATATTAGGCCTATAGTTCTCTCAGGTGTTAGTTCACCCCCTCTCCCCCCCGACAGCTAAAAGAATTGTTAATGTTTTGAAATTCCGAAATATGCTTGCATGAAATCGTGAAATACCATGATGATATCAATATTGCATGTTTGGACAAACAATAAAAAATGAGAATTGATAGTGTTGTTTAAAATTAAGAGTTACATGTTTATGTGATGTGCCTACAACTAACAATAGCAAATGACTCACATTTCTTACATTGATATCAAACCAGAAGTTGGGTAAAAAATATTGCTTCAGATCGTACAAGAAGCATTTGAAAAAAATTAATTGTTTGGAGATTGTCTCTGTATGAAATCATTAAATATTGTGATGCCAATCATGACATTAACATTGCATGTTTGCAACAAACAATAACAAAATGAGAATTGATATTAGTGTCTAAATCTATATGTAAATGTTTGTATGCTTTTAATCAACAATATGAATATTTAACGCATACAAATTTCCTAGAAGCAACAAGTATTTGGCTTTTCTTTCAAGTTACCTGAATGATGGATATATTTTTATGCACAATGGATATTAGAATGATAAAGTTTCACTCGTTATGGATCAAGAGTAACAAATGAAAAAAACGTTTGTGGTAGTTGTTTGACCTTTTTGATCTAGTGCAAAATGTCATTTCTCTTTGCAATTTGTTATTCATAGGTGAAACGACGTCGTATTGACTATATTTACCATTTTATGTACTTATTAACTTACTATAATAGTTTTTATGACCGGTTAGATTAAATTAAGAGCCGTACCACCCTTTACAATTGGTTAGTCATAGGTGAAACAACAGCGTATCGGTCATTATTATCTTATCATGTAATCATTAAATATATTTCCTCATGTGATTGGTTAGTTAAGAAACTTATTAGTTGTACTCGTCACTGTTATTGTTGCAATTTATTTTTAGCATCTGATATGGTTGTTATCCATTTATGACATTGTTTTGGGTGTCGGTACATTTCCGCTCGTTTTGAATTCTTTTTTAGCTTTTCATTCTATAGCTGTCAGTAACAATTCAGAGCTTAAATTACTAGTCATTTGTTACATTTGCTACCACAGATACCAAAGCATAATTGAGCACTGTTCTGTTTGAGCTTATGCATGCTTCTGTTTCACTGGTAACTAGTAATTCATGGGGGGTATCACAGTAGTTTACTCCGCCAAGGATCTATTGGACATTGGTGATATTTATACACTTCAATGTCTTTTTGGTGCTGTTTTGTTGTGTTCATCGTGATTGGCCATGCGTTACTCTCTTGTCAAATTCCTGTAATTTCCTTTATTTGCTATCCTAACCTTTTTGTGCTGCCACTCTCTCTTTAGCAGACAATCTACATTATTTTGTCTGTCTTCTTCTTCATCAGTTCCCGTTCATTCCTCTTTACCCATACTTGACTCAACTATACATGATTTGAAATAAACTAACTAAATAAACCAGTGAGGCAAATTCATCAATTATGATATTAAGTCAGAACTCTTAATTTTAATAGCTAAAATATTGATCATTACTGAATATGATAATGTATAGTATTATTGAAAACATTGTGAAATATTGTCCTACAGAGCTATGGGCCAATATGCTTTAGCTCTACCTCTTTAGAGTCTTATATATGATTATTAGGTAGGTTTTCGTGATCAACCATTAAGTTTCGAGTATTGACTGTTTCAGATATGCTAAATATTCATATTTTTCATGGAAGTGATTGTTGTGGATTGATTTTTGACATCTATGTTTAACTTTTGGAAAAGGAAAGTGCATACCAGCATTTCACTCAAGTAGTAGATGCAACTCTTTCTGGTGTTATGCTCTTGTTCACATGCCATGTCGTCAAGAAATTTTTTTCGCATTTTTGAACTTTCTGTTAGTTATTTCTCTTAATTTAGACTTTTAAATTAAGAATCAGATATTTCATATTATGTATATCTTAAAGCTAACTTGAATCACACTTGTTTGTAGAATACATGGAGCAGAAGTTGCAGAGATGCCTCTTATTGCAACTTGTAGTAAATTCCGCCGCCAAGGAATGTGCCGTCGCCTTATCACGGCTATAGAAGAGGTATAATGCATGCTAAAATCGTGCCTACACTATACATTTACTGTTTTAATACTTGATTTTGCTAGATATATGATAAGGATTATTGCCTGAAATTGTGCTTAGACTCTATCAAACTTCAAATCATAATTTTGCATGAAAGCATAAACAATTAGTCTCTCAGTTCTTTAGTTGAATTTCTTGAGAAATTCGATGCAAGTTAAAAATTTTAAATCTGAAAATTATGGGTCGACTGACTGCTTCCACACTGGTTTTGCAATTACCTAATCATATTTTCCATAAATATTAGCATTCTTTTCACCTATGTCCTTGTGAGTTGAGGTTCTTTTGATGATGAATTGATCCAGTTGCATTTTTCGAATATTGAGAGAGTTTCTACTTTTGTCACGTTGTCATTTTTGTTGTTTTTATTGCATCTCAACATGCCCTGATTCTTATTTATTAGGTATTCCTACTTAACTTGCAAGTACTTCAAGATTTCTCACCTTTAATTGGTTATTTCCAGCTTTTTCAAAATTTGATTGGTATTGAGTTTTGACTCTTTTGAGAGTTTTTTCTTAAGAGGACCACTTCTAATTCATACTAGCCTTAAACCATATCATTGCTCCAGATGCTAATCGCATTGAAGGTGAAAAAGCTGGTTATATCAGCTATACCAGAGTTAGTGGAAACATGGACTGAGGGTTTTGGTTTCATACCTGTTAGTGCTGACGAAAAGCGAAGTTTGAGCAAGATCAACCTCATGGTGTTCCCTGGAGCTGTCTGGTTAAAGAAACAGTTGTATAACACCAACAAGGCACAGACAGAAATGGGTAAGTGGTTCTTTCCCCCAACTGTTCATATTAACGTTCTTAGAAAGCAATTGAATGCTGTTCGATGAAACAGAAATCGGCAAAACACCACCTTCAATCGAAGTTGAGAAGCATCATCCCATCGAGTCCTTGAAGCAATCTGATGGAAGCTCAAATGGAAGTCGGGACCTAGAGGAATCAAATCCTATTGCTGAAAGAGAATCAACCGATAATGTTAAAAATGAAGATGCTGGTAAACTGACTGGAGAAAGGAAAGGTAGTAGTGATTTGCAGGATCAATTTTCAAAGCTGTACCGCGAAAACTTGGTTTTGGAATCAGAAGTAGGAAGCAACCAGGCTGAAATGTGTTGCAATATCCAATCTGTAAAAGGATCAGCCTAAGCAACCGCAACAGCAACATTTTGATGCAATGAAAGGTAGAATTGAACTTATTTAAATTTCGCAAGCTATTTCATTTGCTTGCTGGTTAGTGTATGCAGCTTGTTGTTAGCTAGACTAAAACAGGGAGGCAAATTTTGCAACTACAGAGGAAACGATCCAGTGAAATTTCAGGTCTTTTTTTCACTGGGAAATTTTACTGTTTAGAATCAGAAAAGGGAATTAACATCTGGAAAATTGATGTGCAAAGTAGTGATATTTATTGGCCTAAAGCTTCATTTGCCTCCCTATTTGGCACAAAATGTACGTGTTTGCCTGGCTTTGAAACATAAGTATCTTTACTTATACAAAAATGCTTGCTTTTGGGGGCAATTGTTTCAAAGTCATAGGGCAAAAACAAACTTAGCCCGGGGACAAATATTTCAAAATCATGACTTCAGTTAGGTTGACATTTATTGTTACAATCTACAAATCAATCAGTTTATGAAAATTAAGAAAATTTTTTTACCACACTTGATTATATCCTTGTAATTGATGAAATTACCTTATCATGTTCTATTTTTGAAAATGATTTTAGTTCCATATTTATTTAGAAATCTCATTAAAGTAATATGAACGGAATGATATAATAAAAGCGGTTATGAAATCTGTATTATGTATACAAGACTATTATATTTAAGAAGATCAACTCCATGGGCTTGTTTGGTTGACGGAATAAATATTCCGTGAAATAGGAAAAAAAATGAATAAGAAAATGTTAGAAATGATAGAGTATTTGTATATACCGCAAGCGGATGAAATAAATATTCTTAGTTATCATATACCTCATGGAATAGTTATTTCTCGACATTTTTCCGTTCGTTTTCCTTCTATTCCACGGAATATCCATTCCACCAATTAAACGAGTTTTACGTGTTAGAATAACATAAGATTTATTTAAAGTTTGGGAAAATCATAACCAGAAAAGCTTCAAGGTTGAAATTTTACTGTTAAAATACACAGCGCCGGTTCAACATTGATGAGAAAATAGTTTCTCCTAGTACTTCGATTCTCAAATCAAACACTCATGATAAAATGATATATTTTTTACCGAAAATAACCATAAACGCAACACAATAAAAGGAAGAAGACCAGAGGACATTATATTTGCGGTTTTAATGGACATTCATAGGAGGTTGAACTTTACAATTAACGGTCATCAAATTTATAGGCAATAGTTATGAGTTTAGTGATTGAGGAGTTCCGTAGTTGCTTTAGTGGAGAATCAAATGCTTTATTAGGTAGTGACAACTGACAAGGGCTCTCGAGTCTTTGTGATTATGTGATCAGGTTAATGGTAAGTGGTGGTCGGGTTATGTGTGACTCGACTAAACTTGTTCACGGGACGGGTTACCTGCTGAATTTGTTTATATGGGCCGGGGTTGAGCACTCATTTCTTACAAAGCTCGGCTAAAATCTGAGTCTGCTAATGCTCGATATTTTATGGGCCGGATTTGGGACACGTATAATTTCTCAAGTCAAGCTCGAGCCTGATCCGACGAATATTAATTATAATTAGGCTAAATGCATACTTGCCCCCCTTAACTTGTCTTGTTTTACCACTTGCCCCCCTGAACTTTCACTTGTCTTCTTCAGCCCCCTCAACTTGGCAATTATGCACTCTACAACCCCCTCAACTTGGCAATTATGCACTCT
>CAOJBI011299910.1:0-15124 GCA_948277035.1 Euphorbia corollata | reverse complement strand
GTTGTCCATTTTGGTTTTGCTCAGTCTGACTTTGAGCAATTTCAGAATTTACTCCTTCAATTTGTGGGGTTTGATCAGCCATGATAATTTCTGAAATTTTTCAAACAAATCAAGTTAGAATAATCACATAATATAAAATAATAATAACAAAGATAAAAAGATAAATTGTCCGTATGACAATTTTAATTTAATTTAATAATTTTTATTATTATTATTTTAATATATTTTAATTTATTGTCCAATAATAAGGTATTCCTGAGCAACGGTAATCCAAGTCACGGTATTCCAAGTCACGGTAAATGAAGTTACAGTATATATATATATTTTTAAGAAATATAATTTTAAAATAAAATTATACTAAATATTGTCTTAAGATTGTTGGAGAAATAATAAGTATTAGTATATAATATATTCCTTTTGAATAAATACAATACTTGATATAGGAAACTTTAAGTATAAACAAAAATATAAACAAAAATGTATACGTAATTACTATAATAAATTATATGATATATATATATATATATAATAATAATAATAATATATAGTAAACTAAAATAACCAAAATAAATACATATAATTTATCAAAATTATTAATAAACAAATTTACCGAAAATAACTTTCTACTGAAGATAAGTTTTCTGTTGAGGCCTGAGTCAGTTTCCTTAAGACAATATTTACCTCGTATTGAAATTTGTCTCCCAAGATACAACAACAAACGTTAGTCGAACACAACCGAATGTAGAAAACTATCACCGTAACCGGATAACTAGAACCCTATTAAATAGAAGTTTAAAAAAAACAAGAACAGAAAAGAGCAAAATTTTCTTTTTTTCTCCGTTGGTGTGTATTTTATCTTTGCACAAAACACCCTTTTATAGAGAAAGAGGGGGGCTTCAAAGTTGATAATTCAACTTTTGACAAAAATAAGCCGCCCCCCATAGCCGTCCATGCATGCAAAGCATGCATTATATATTATAATATTATTTTATTTTATCTTATCACATTCCAATAATGACTGGTAATTTTTACCATTATGCTAATAAAATAATGAATTTGTATATCTTTATGTCAAGTTTTATAGTTCAACATTCAATATCATGTTAGCAATACTAAACTTCATGTGTCATTTATGATTTTAAGCCTGCATTATAAGAAAGAATAATAATGAAAAGACTAATGGAAATGGCTAAGGCTAACAACTTATTTTCCTTTTGACAAACTGCATGATATTAAGAAAGGTAAATTTTAAAAATATGTATGTGTTTATTTGTTTTGCAAAAAAGGTTATCGTTGATTTTTTTTTTTGTAAAATGTGATTTTGATTCAAAAGTTTTCAATAAAGGAAATTAATCCACAATTTGAAATTCTATCATGTAAAAATGTAATATTGTCAATTTTGAACTGTAATTTTGCATGTTAGGTATTAAAAATACAATGAACCTTAGTAATTAATTTTAAAGTTGTCAAGAAATACAAATATTTTTTTATTAAAATGAGATGATAAGTTTAAAAATAAAATTAAACAATGAAAAATCTAAGAAAATATAATTTTAAATAACTTTGGTGACTTTATTATTTGCAATAGAGTTGCTTGAAAAATAATGGCCTAATTGATGCTGCTTTAATTAGTGCAGGTGACATAATTAATTTCAATTATAAATTGTATAAGAACCGAAACTTTTTGTTTCATTTCTTGGAAAAAAAATCAAAAAATAAAATTTTGACAAAACTGAAATAAAATATTTTGTTTCTGTCAAAAGCTGTAGCTGAGACATAAATCTTTACCTCGGTTGCAGTTATGTGCAAGAACCGATACAAATTGTTTGTGTTCTTACACATCAATACAAAAAAGGTTGCTCAGTGAGAATTTGAACTTAAATATTTTTAACTAAAACATCTATGTGAGAAATAATAGCAGAAAATGAAAAATAATGGAATTGAATCGAAAATATGTGAGTAGAAAATATAGGGGTATTTGAGTAATGAATTATATTGAATGAGTGTAGTTAAGGGTTGATAAATAGGGATTTTGGTGGGTAAATATTAGGGATTTGTAGAGGATTGACCGGGTAAAAGCCGGGTCAATGACATGAAAATCTCTAACAGTAAAGATTCTCATACAAGGATGTTGGTGCTGCAATGCTAATGACCTTTTTTTTTATTGATTTGTAATAACTGAAACAATTTGTTCAGTTTTACGCATCACTGCAAATGAGGTAGAGATTTTTGACTCAGCTGCAACTTTTGACAAAATAGGAGTATTGTATCCTAGTTTAATTAAAATTCTAATTTTAAATTTCCTTTCAAGAAATGACATAAAAAAAGTTTCGGTTCTTATACAATTAAGAAATAAGATTAAACGTGTCACTTCTACACCGTTTAAAGCAGCATTAGTTGGGCCATTATTTCCAAACCCACTCTATTTTGCTACTATTTATGCCTATTGGCATTATTGAGATGCAAAATTCCAAAATTCTAAAACTTCAATCCCGTTTTGCAAAATAGAACTAACTTTTTTTGCAATAACAGTCAAGATGTACCAATTGAATCCCAAAATTCAGTACCTACTCATTGGAGTATTTATTTGAAGTTTTTTTTTTACAGATAAGAATATTTGAAGAGAGTGAGTATTAAATTTAGAACATGTCAACTCCATTTTGAGATGTACTAGTTATATCCTTGGAGTATATGTTTCGACATTTTACTAATCTTTTTCAAGTGAGGGACAAAGTTAAGGATCTCAATGGGACGGGTTCGATACGAGTGGTATAGTTTCGGGGATTCCTCGTTTAGTGTCTCGGGGATATTTTCAACGCCTATTCCACACTCACGCGGATTCGGGTAATCCATGCCCTAAAATACATTTCACGTATTTTTTAGAGCAAACTTTATACATTTCACTCATTTACAAAACGGGTATGAGGAACATTTTTTGCAAAAGGGGGTTTCAATAAATTGGTAAAAAGAGAATAAAATTGTTTTTTTATTCAAAATAGTAATGGAAAAAAGAGAATAAAATTGTTTTTTATTCAGAATAGTGATGCTACATTGAATATTTTAAACAATTAAACGTTCTAATAATTTACCCTTATTATTTTAAAATTATACATCATGATTTGAGTAAGTTTCGGAGATTTTTATTCATTACGATTTTTAAAAGTTTATTATCATATTTTAATTAAAAAGAATATTTGCACTCTTAAAAAAATTGCAAAATTTATCATTGATGTGTATTGTATTTTTATTAATCATTTCGTAAAAGTTTAGATAAAAACGAACAATCCATTAACATGATATAATTTAATATTGAAGATCCTTTATTTGCAAATTATTTGAAACTACAGGATACTCTTTTCAAGTTTGCCCTATTTTTTTGTACATGTTATCATATATAGTAAAGACTAATTATTTATCATAAATCAATAAATTTTAACTATAAAATTGAATTTAAGTGTACTACAAAGTTATATATTCCAAAAGATTTTAAAAAGTTGTCTTATATATTTGAAGTATTCAGTTGATTTAATTTTAAGAAACTGTGAATATCATTGTTTTTATTTTTTTATTAATAAAAATTGAGTACATATTAGTTTTTTTAATAAATTATATATGAAATTTAGTTAAAAGTTTGCATATGTGTTTATATTCGAGTTTATTTCGTAAATTTATTTGAGACGATACCCAATGATTCGGGGTTAATTCCACTGATTAGGGGTGGACCTAGATTTATATTTTAAGGGGGGTCTAATAAAATAAAAATTTGCTTGGAAACTGATGCCTAATCAACTTGAAGTAAATATAAAAGTATCAATTTAATAAAATAACACTTAAATAAGTTGTATGATAAGTTATAATTTGATTAATTATAAATGCCAAAGTGATTAGTTATAAATGCCAAAATTAGAAATATACAATAAAACAAACGAGATTATTACTTTTCGTTAGGGACCATTTTTTCTGGAAAAAAAGTAAATAAAAACAACACAATTTGTTGTAGATAGGATTTGATCCCACTCCAACAAAGTTTCCACGATAATGTTTTATACGACTACTTTAACTATATCATATTAATACCAAAATATGAGGGAGGCTGAGCCATCTTCCATTCTTTCGTGGATTCGCCCCTGCATAAGTGTGAAATTTTCAATTATTTCTCCGCACCTATCGATTCGAATTCCACGGTTTTCAACTATTCTCGACCTTACTGAAATCCTGGAATGTATATTATTACCAGCTGAAAAAGACAATTTAATGGGTTGAATCCCGCAGAGTAGACCAATTTAAAAGGACCCAATAGGTAATTGTCTTATTCTATAGGACTAAAACGATCTTTTTGCCCTGCGAGACCTATAAACAAATCCAATTCACTATCCGGACTTAGATTATCATTATCCATTCCTGTTCTGTTCTGTAACTACCGAGCTAATGAAAAACAAACCCAAAAGTATCTCTTCGAGGCCGGAGGACTTTGGTTTTATTTGGAACACCAAGAAGAAAAAGAAGACTGGAAGCCAATTTCCGGCTATTGAATTCGTTAAAGAATACTACCGAAAAGTGGAGGAAGCAGTGATAGGACCAGGAGCCGGCGCCGGGATTGGTTGCGGCATTGGGTTGGGCATGGGTTTGGTCGGCGGCTTGGGTTATGGCGGCTTCTCCTGGAACAATCCTAAGCTAGTATTTGGTGTTGGCATGGGTTGCGGTATTGGGTTCGGATTCGGGTATGGGTGTGGCCTTGGATATGGTCGGAGCTTCGAATCTTTGGAATCAGATTCCAACAAATAATATACAGTTCTCACGAAACGACTGTACATGGTCACTATTCATTAGTGGAAGACGTTTTTGTAACTGTAGTGACTTGAATTTCAAATTCTGTATCTTTTTCTGTAATGAAATGAAATATTTTTTGCATGAAGAGATATTCTAATAAAAGCCGGTCTCTCCTTGTGTAATTTTCTAAAGACCAAAATTGCGCAATATTCTCAAATTTTGATCCTATTTTAAAAAATTCATCTTGATGACGATAATATTCAGTAAAATTATATAAACTAAATTTTAGTAACACCAGCAAAATTCTTTAGCAAGTTAACAGAAGAAAAAATTGGTTAAAAATATATGGCCTAAGAACATTGAGGATAAATGATTCATAGGTTTAATTTGTAGCAAAAACCAATTTTTAACATTAAAATGATGTTGCTTAACTACGAAATTTTACATAAGTTCATTATCACACGAGAGCGTGCATAAAATCAACAATTTTATGCTAGCATAATATTTCAGAGTATTAGAGTTCAAAATGCAAGTCAAAAGACTTTGTTAATGAATAATCATAGGCATTTCAATTGAAATAATTTTGTTTCAAACCCCGGTTGACAAATTAATATCTAATCATAATTCACGTTAGGCATAAAATCTTGGGTAAACTAAAAAAAGGGACATGTGGTTTGGGTCATTTTCAAAACGGATCTTGTGTTGACTATTATAGATCTCAAACGTGGTAAGGGACAATTTGGGAAACTTAATATCCAACACAAGACCCGTTTTGAAAATGATCCAAACCACAGGTCCATTTTTTGAAGTTTACCCTAAAATCTTTTGAGGAAAAAAATAAATTCAACTCAAAGAATTGGCATATTATAAAAGGAGAGCAAGATGTATTATTACATCACCACATCTTTAGGCATGGCAACCATCTTTGGTGCTCAGCAATCCTTAAATGTCATCAACACTTTACTCGGTCAGTATTGTTGCTGTTTTATATTTTAATTTGCATCATTATGATTATATTAATAGAAAGAAAAAACTTTCGTCAAAAAAAAAAAAATAAAGAAAGAAAAAAACTTCACCAAACCCGGATGTTACTCGAACATGTAGAGATCGTTAGTTCACTCTTAACCTATAGACTAAGACATCGGTTAATATTATTTCAATGAGTCATTCACCAGATTCTTTTAAGGTAAAATTCAGTACTGTATGGCAATATATTATGATTTTTACAATGGCAACTTCCAATATTATGAATGACAACAATAAATTAGCAAGTTCACCATCATCTAGACATCTACTACTTACAAACAATCGTGGTAAAAACCCGGCGGTGCATCTCAGCCAGCAAATGGACGAGCATTCTGCTCTTCATATTCTCATGTGACTAGTCTTTACATGACCACAGAAAGCTACTTTCGTCCGAATTCAACGTCTTGCCTTGGGAGATTAGAAGTCCCAATCAAGTGTAGCCCCAATCCTACACCACTTTCATCTTCATTCTCATTTGTTGCGGTATTGAGTTGATTGGAAGAATTGGATGCTTGTGCCTCTTCCAACACTCTGAAGTATGCGTATGGCCCCCAACCTGTGCAAAGATTATGTCTATGTCAATGAACTTGACCATATCATATGATATGACAAAAGCAAGTACGTTACCTTGAGGATCATATGGTGGAGGGAAGAACTGCAAATAACAACTTGTTGCAACTGTAAGCCCTGAAACGAACCACGCCACTTAAGCATAAACTTTCATCAATGTTTTAAAAAGTGCTAGGCGACGGATTTATATTTTTCAATTTATTAAAACATTATAATATTTACTTCAACTAAAATTTTGCAGTGATCTGGAAAATCTCGCCCAGGCCTTAAAAAACTGATTATCAGTGACCTGATAGATTACCATGTCATCTCAAGAAGTAAAACATCAAACATTGGAGACGCACAAACCTAAGAGACCTCCAGCAAAGACATCCTGCCAATGATGCCAATAGTCATCCACACGGGAAATGCCAACAAGACAAGCGAAAAGTAGCGGAAGAATCACAATGCATAGTTTTGCAACATGACCTCTTTGATCAAATGCTTGAATTTTTCCTGACAGGTAGAGTGAAAGAAAACCCAACCCAGCAAACGACCCTAACATGGAAAAATACATGAATTTGTTTGAGTAAAAGTATCATGTGTTCAAACAATTTCTAATTTTTTTTTGTTTCTCTCATAAAAGAATTCCACAATTTCATCAGAGATTAATACATATATATCTATCATCGACTTCTTTTTTATACTAAGGCCTTATTCATTTCAGCATAGTTATAAATTTATACTGGAATAAGTTATATACTGTTTAGCTCACAGAAGTTCTAAGAGAACAAGACCTAATTCTCAGTGTAAAAATAACATTGCATAATGCTTATATCAATCGAGTAAAAATAGACTTACAAGAAGTGTGGCCGCTCGGAAAACTCTTATGCCCTTCCTTTATGACATTTTTATCACCATGACATATAACATCTCCCAATTTGTCATAAACCTGAAAAATAATCAGATGTTAGTATCTATAGCATGAAGGTACTCAAAAGCATTAGCTACTTAGAAGCATACATCCTTCCCATCTGGGAAACAACGCCAAAAGAAATCAGGTCTAGGCCGACCAACTGCATTCTTTATGGCATCAGTAATGACACCTGTCACTAGCATCGAATATAACAGCCCTGCACACAAAAACACATCCCAAGCATTAGTGAACAGAAATTGGTACTTCCAGTTGGAATATTCATGAAATGATTTATGAAATTTTTTTCCTAATACATCATTAGCCCTGCGAACTTGGCCTAAAAAGCCAACTGCCTCCCTCAACTTTCAAACACACCTGTCATCCCCCTGAACTTGAAAAAATGCACCAATTTTCTCTTCCAAATGCCACGTGTCAAATTCTGGTTGGTTACACTTTCAAATGTCATTTTTCCCTCTCCAGCAGAAGTTGACATGTGATATTCAAAGGGCAAATGGTGCACTTTTGTAATTTGAGGGGGTAACGGGTGTGTTTGAAAGTTGAGGGAGCAATTGGCTTTTTCGGCCAAATTAAATTATTGCATAATAAGATAGTCACCGAGTATGAATTATAGCATAATAAGATAGCCACCTAATATGGCATGATGGAGATCGTAAATGTCTCTCCTACGAAAATAGATAACCACGAAAATCGCCATGGGCAAAAGAATGGCATACACCTAATTATCCAAAAAGAAAGATAAATGATCAATATTGTTGATTGATGACATAGAAAATTTGCGAACATTGGTTCTGTTTCAAATAAATTATTAACAAAATACTTACAGGGACAGCCAAAATAGGCACTGTGTTACTTTTCAAGGGGTACTTAAGATCTGTCATCATATCCTTCCCAACATACCGATAAAATGGGTGAATGACATTCAAAATAATCTCTATTATCGCAAGAAGAATAAGTATAACCCAATCATGCATGTGCGTCCTTGCTACTGAAACTCCATGGGACCTTGCAGTATGTGAACCCAGCTTGACCTCCCTCATCTTGTACTTCTTCACCAAATCATGGCACAATTCAGAACGTCTAGTTATCAAAATATAAAGGCCCCAAAGACCTGCTGCCTCTGAACTTTCAAAGTGACCCAGTAGCTAGCTTAACTTTTAAAATATGTACCATTTTGCTCCTTGTACGTCACGTGTCAGCTTCTGATTGATGAGAGAAAATAAAAAAATGACATCTTTGAAAAGTCAAACCAACTAGAAGTTGATGCCAAGAGTTATTAAGTGCACTTTCTGAACGACGAGGGAGCTACCAGGTCATTTCCAAAGTTTAGGGGGCAACAAGTTTTTGGGGACGACTTAGTGCATCTCTTGATGCATTAGGCCAAGTATAAACGATTAAAGCAACAATAAACTCATTTTTGTTAGAAGAAATGTGAACAAAACGATAGAAAGTCAGAAAGGAATGAAGATAAAGTCATAAAGGCAATTTATCTATAATTGGAGCAAACACGATCGTGGAAGACAAATAAAATACCTAAAGTAAGAATTTAGGGACTGTTTCTATCATAGAAACAAACTAATAATGAAAAACATCTTGCATAATGATCATTACATTGCAAAGCCAAAGGTGGTTTGTCAACAATGGTTTATACTTGACTAGCATAAATAAATGCATGTTTAATCCCAATAATCATCACACTCTTCTCAAAGGTGAAAACAATTGTCTACATAACAACATAATTGAGAGTAAATGAAATCAAAATTGAAGTTGCACATTTCCTTAGACTACTTTGTACTTTTGCATTTTGCAACTTAATCATTTATGATTCAAGTTCAACCTAATAAATTTGAAGTAGGAAAAATGTTGTGTACATCTAAAGCATAACAGCAAACAATTTCAGAAACAATTAGAACAAGTAAGATAGATGAAGCCATGGGAAGAGAAACAGGCAGAGTTGGTAAAATACAATGACCAAGAACAAGAAGTTTTAAGAGACTGTAGATGGATTATGGAAAAAATTGGATTTAAGGAAAGTAAAATTGAAATAGTTATTAAGGAAGGTTTTTGCAAGCCCATCTAGTGACTTTTTGCTAATTATTAGCACAATTAAGGTTCTCTATTACTGAACACTTCATTCAAATGTTCAAGTGATTTATGCCATTGCTAAATACAAAAGGATCAGCCATATTAGATAGTGATATAAAAGTTTTAGTTTATGGATCATCAGCCTAAAGGAAAGAAAAAAGCATGCAATAGACACTGAAAAAGTATACAAATATTTGTTTTCTTTTGGAATTGTCCAACTTGATACCATATTTGAGACAAGAAGGGCCATCAAAGTGGAATGAGATCCAACCAACAAGTTGCTGGTAATTTTTTCATTTATATAAAGATCCACGAAAATTCAAGTCTAACAGTTATTTCTAAACTAAATGGACAAGTTGAGCTCAGCAGCCTAAAGAGCAAGCCACTCTTCAAGCAGAGATCAGACAGTAAAACTATACCTTTTCATTCTTCTGTTCTATCAGTGGAAGGTCAAGAGATGAAAATACTTGGCAAGTGTTTGCTGCAATCTCCAGCCTCTTAGATGAGGCATCCTAGAAGACCCAAACAAATCAATATTCATGGAAAATAGATGAATAATCCCCACATTCAGCAAAATTGGCCTAGCATAATAATTTTAAGTCTAGAATCCATCATATTTGAATTCACTATTAGCAAAATTCACAGCTGAATGGAGTTTTTGTTTACAAATTACATAGACTAGAATAGGACCAGATAAAACAAATTTATAATATTGACAATGATATATTTTTTATGTGATATGATTTATTTTTCACAATGGCGTGAAAGGACATTTCACCTGCCATGAACTAAAACACAAAACATCCCTTATTTTGTTGATATGTGTGAAATACTTAGAGACTACATCTTTACTGAAATAGATGGAGAAGAAGAGAAGAGATACATAATTTTTTCTTAATTAGCTCATTAGGTACATATGTATGTATAGTTTATGTATGAAAACCCATACCTCTCTACTCAACTCCATCCCTAATAATACTACAATGACAGCATTCTAATAATACTACCGCAATAATACAACAGTAATTGCTGTAGTAGATCTAACACTCCCCTCAAGCTGGAGCATATATGCTCAAACTTGAAACAAACACAATACATTAATTCAAATACAATGGTAAAGGAAACGATATACAACGAAACACATTCAACTTAAACTCAGAACAAACTAAAAAGGGCGTAGGTGATGATTTGAGAAGCCAACACTACGAACCACCAATCTACTGCAGAAAATGGACCTATACCAAGATCCCCAAATGCTGCACTCACCGGCAAACTTCAAACGACAATAAAAACAGGAACTATCATCCCAACCATTGCCACAAAACGCTACACAGACGTGTTCTTCGAAATATCTAAATTCCATAAGCTAAACCACAACAACACGTACACGAAACAACAAACATAACACGAACAATTTCGGAATACCTTACAAATATAAGGACCCAACATTAATCAGAACAACAAAATAAAGTACTCATAAACAAAATGAACAGAACCGGGAGAGAGATTCGTTACTAGAATATCGATGGAAAGTTGCCGGGAAATGAGAATGTCCCCGAAATCCGCTTTGATACCATGTAAAATACTTAGAAAATACATCTTTACTAAAATAGATGGAGAAAAAGTGAAGAGACACAGAAACTTTCTCTTAATGAGCTCATTAGGTACGTATGTATATATACATAAACTAGGAATGAAAACTCATACCTCTCCCAACCTCTCGACTCAATTCCACTATTTGTAAAATTCAACTAATATCATGAACAATCAAAATTTTGAACATGCCTATGAACAATGAAGATATGCAAATGAACAGTAACCAAAATTAGGAGTTCTTGTTTTTAGGAAAAAGAAGGGATTGTATGAGTAAGAAAAGGAAGATGAAATTCATTTTATTTAATCTTTACCATTTTACCTTGCTGAACGTTTTATTATGGAAAAAAGAATTCACTCTTTTTTATATCAAAAGCACGAGGGAACACTGCATAATGTTGTCATGAACCAATGTTCAAACAACAGTTAGTTAGGACTGAAGATAGCAATAGCCCGCAGAAGAAACCGGAAGAAGAATATACAAGCCAATTTCACTACCATGCCACCACGCCCTTGACATCATAGTTAAATCATCAACTACTAATTGCAAATGCATTGAACCACAATCATCGAGTAAAAATATCATATTAGACGATAATAAGACCACTATAAAGAGATCAAACACTAGAAACAAATCAGTTTAAATAGAAAGTTTCCTCTTTTGGCAACATCCATTCGATTTTGTCAAATTTTGGCTCAAACATAGAAGGTAAACGTGTGTGCCTTGTGCGCTTATGGTCAAAGGCGCAGCGAGGCGCTAGTTGCGTCTTGCTGAGACGTAAGGCTGAAGGTGTGCCAAAGCGTGCGCCTTTGTCAAGGCACAACTGAAAAAGCGCACAAGGCTGGCGCTTTTTTAAATAAGGTGCATTCTCTCTCATTTTGAAGATAGAATTTATAAAGGGTGAAAGTTAGGAGAAATAAGAAGAAAAAGAAAAAGTCCATGTTAAGTTTGAGTCTTGAACAAAATATTGTTGATAATATACCTATAATATTTATATAAAAGTTTTTATACCAATGCACGTTTTTTGTTCCAGATGCGCGCCTTGCGTCTAGGCTCAAGGCAAAGCTTTGCGCGTTGGGTTCGCCTTGTGCCCTTAACTACTATGATTAAAACTTTTGTTGAGTGCAAGATTACCTGTAAAACCCTGAGTTGCCTGGCTTCCTTATTTTGTGCATCATGATCAGCCGTGAATGGAGGATTTGTTAACTCATGAGGATGATCAATGCCCCCATCATTTTCATAGCAACCATTGCATACATAATAATCTGGACAAACTTCACAGCGCCAACCATGGCCAGTTTCAATATCAAGATGGCAAGCATTGCATGTTGTCACAAAAGCTGGAGCAGTTGGATTGTGGAGATGGTAAAGTATCATCATTGAAGAATGTTTGGCCCGTCTTAGAGTATCAAATTGATAATGATTTCCATGACAAAGACTCAGGAATGCTTGTCTTGAGTCTAAGAATTCACTCTCGAGGATGTTATCTTTATCTTTTGTATCAGAAGGAACATCAGTAATTTCAACCTATACAAGCAAGCAGCGAAACTTTCAGTTATAATAACACAGTTAGGGACAGCAATCCTAGAAAATGAATACTCCTCAGATGAGCGACTTACTGGATATAGAACATGCTTCTCCATATGGTTGGCAGGATGCCGCTCCGTTTCTTCATGCTTCAGTTCAATCTCATAACACCTAGAAAAAAAGAGAAACAACAAACCTAGAGGGTGAAATTACAATTTGAAAAGAAAGAAGATACGAGAAAACAAATTTGCATTTAAATTAGTCCTAAAACGCTCAAAATGTGTTACACAAGAAGATCAAGCGACAGAATGAAGACTGGGACACCCTATGAATCATGGCAGAGAAACTTGAAGGAAAAAAGATTTCGAAAGTGGATTCATTTTTTTTTTTTTTTTGAAACATGAACAGGATGAGGGTCACTCAAAATAGGGAAAATTTTGATTCCATCCAAATTAAGTACAGAGTCAGCAAAGTTGCGTTATCTGAACCATAGCCATCCACACAGCTTGGGCTAGAACAAATGAAGAAAGAAATATAAAGAATGAACGGAAGATTTATGAGAATGGATTCAGCGATTAATATCTCCAGATACCAATGCAAAATTGCAAACCAATATGAATGTATTCATTTATTGGAATCGCAACATTGTGAAGTACACACTATTTGTCTATTATTTTCAACCAACAATACAAGAACATCTATACCAAAAAAAAAAATGCAGGTAATGTCAGCAAAATTCTTACCTGTCACAAATCTGAAATTTGCATTGGTTGCAAACCCATCGGTTGCCAGAAACCATTTTAATACAACAATGTGTGCAACAATGCTGTAAATGAACCACAATAAAATCCTCCTTCATCGGGCTAATCGTCTCACCAAGCTGGAAAAATAAAGTAGTTTGTAGGATTAACATATCATAGTAATGTAATAAGAAGCTACAATTTTGAGGTCACATAAACTGCATGATAACTTGTACTAAGACTGACTGGGAAGTAATTTACAGAAGTTAAAGGTGGCAAGAATTACTTTATGAATCAGTACCAGATCCTTGGTTATGGTCTCTTCGGTAGTTCCCTTTTTGTTCTGTTTCCTACCATCTTCTTCTTGATTAAGCTGGTAAATCAAATCCTCAGCAGCGACAGGCCAATAATCACCATCAAAGTATGGTAACCTAGCAGCAGTTACCTTTGCCTTACACTCACCAGTTGATGCAAAGAAATGATCGTATAAATTAGTTAGGTCAACCACAATATTTTCAATTGCAGCTTTTCCCAGCATCGCTAAATACCTGAGGAAAAAAAAACAATATCCAATGATGCTATGTAAAGGAGTACCACAAGAAAGCAAATAGAAAATTCACAAGTGCTAAACCATAATTGATATCTACTCAAGTAGCCAGGGTTACCATTCTCTGCGTTTGTCGGATTTAGGATTTTTCTGAACTTTTGGATGACAATAGAATATATAATCTTCACCCTCCAATGGAGGACAAGCCCATATATTACAGCTTGTAAAACCTCTTCCCTTGCAGTAATCAAGGTACCCAATCTGCAAACACAATGATAAGGCCAATAAGCATAATGACAGTTACATATATAACATCAATAAACCAAAGGCAAGTGAGACCAATTGGTGACTAGGTGCTGCAAACAAACCAATATTTCGTGATATACAAATGTTCTCAGAGACTCTCCCGTTACTGCTTTAATCTCAGGTCTAAAATACTTCACATAATCCAGATATGATAGATAAACACTGCGCTGATTTGGAAAATGAGACTCTGATCCAAATTCTTGAACATACATGCCAAATAGGCAAACCTCTACACCTTCGATCTTCTGGAACAATAAAACCACCTGGAAAAATATTCTGTCAATAGTCTAAAAGCTATATATATCTCCATAAATTCATAATCAGTATCCACAGTTCTTCTCTTCAATACTAGTGGGGTGATAAAAAAGATAGTACCTACCTTAGACTTATAAGGGAACTCAGTCGGGTAATTCTCTTCACGAAAAATTTTAAAAAACTGCTCCTTCACTTCCAACTTTTTGTCCACAGATGAAACAACTCGAACAACAAGTGATTCTGCTCCAGGAACCTGCAAAAAGGTATTTGAAGAATTTAGATTATATCAACATAGAATAACAAAGAAAATTGTATGAAATCGAAGAGAAAGCCATCTTAATCTATTGTGGCAACAATGCGAATTCCCAGATTGCGAAACTCGAGAAAATAAGTTTCGGCCACATAAAAGTGTTTTAACCAAACCTTTTCCACACCCACTTGTAGCTTGTAAAGGACTAACTTATTACACAGTAAAATTCAGGAGCAAGAATATGTCAATGTGAAAGGGAAAAAAGGAATCAGTGTAACAAAACTCAAAACTTTAAGACCATGCAGTGTTGTTAAAGGTGTGCTTAGGCGGGGCGAGGGCTCCCTCGCCTCACCCTACCTCAGGCGAGGTAGGGTTTATCAGGAGCGTGCCTAGTGCGCCTTTTGGTGTGCCTCAGGGACAATTTTTTCCAGGATTCAAACTTACATTAATAAGTGTTGTCTTCTATTTTTAAGATTTTTAGTAATAATTGAAGGCTAGATATTCCAAATTAAATTCCTATCATGGCTATATTAATTCAAGG
>CAOJBI011299416.1:0-12940 GCA_948277035.1 Euphorbia corollata | reverse complement strand
AGGATAGAAAATAAAAACTTTAAATTTATGAAGCAGTATTAGTTGTGGCAAATGTCTTGG
Organism: Euphorbia corollata; assembly: GCA_948277035.1. Taxonomy (NCBI): domain Eukaryota; kingdom Viridiplantae; phylum Streptophyta; class Magnoliopsida; order Malpighiales; family Euphorbiaceae; genus Euphorbia; species Euphorbia corollata. Next base: position 12,880 of record CAOJBI011299416.1, on the reverse strand, counting down.
CCTAGTTGGTTAAGATATGAAGCTGTGATCCTAGAGGTCACAGGTTCGAGTCCACATTCGGGTGGGGTGGGGATAAGGTTTCCTTTGTTATTATTGTAAACCCAAATGATGCAATTTTTTTTTTTTTAAAAAAAGAAAACGTCCTCGCATGTATTTGTACTTTGAAAAACGTCCCTTTAGATACTTGTACTTTGAAAAAGTGCACCACTCAACTACCTCAGGCCGATGTGACACCCGAAAGTCAAAGGATGCCACGTCGGATAAGGTAGTAGACGGTGCACTTTTTCAAAGTATAGTTACCTGCGAAAACGTTTTCAAAGTTCAGGTAGCTGCAAAGATTTTGGTGACAAGTTTGAACACTAAACCATGTATTAAGACTTTTTTAGTTTAATGATCGCTTTCTTAAATCAATCGAAGACGTTAATTTATCCATTCATGGATTGAATCCAAAATTATACAAGCATCAATACAAAGCATTCTATTATAATTAAATTTATATGACCATCATAAGCAGAAGACTCGAATTATTTTGTCGTTAACTAACAATTATGGAAAATGGAGGTATATTACCCATGAAGAAGCCATTATCAACCAAGATAATCAATCATTTAGTTTTCTAGAGCAGGGTAGTATATCAATATTAGGTTAAATACACTTGATTCCAATAACCCGATATCACCTTGAACTTTCAAAATTTTCAATCAACCCCATGAAGTAGACAAAAATGCACTAATTTACCGTCTCAATGCCACGGGTCAACTTCTAATTAAAAAGAGAAAAATCAAAAGTTCACATATTTGAAAAAATCAAACTAACCATATTTTGACACGTAACGTTAAGGGGACTAAGTAGTTTACTTTTTACCAAGTTAAGAGGGGATATCTGAATCTTTTAAATGTTAAGGATAATATCAAGCTATTAAAACCAAGTTGAAAGGGCTATTAATGTATTTGACCGTTTGCAGGATCTTTAACAGATGCTATCTTTGACTGGCAGATTCGGCATTGTAAAATGTCACTCATTTAGTTTGAGTGGAGATGATCCTGTTGTTATTCGATATAACAGGAAGAGGAATATTCAAGGAAATTAAGTTGTCCTTATCCATCACTCCACAAACATTTTCACATAAAGAAACAATAAGTTAAATGGGTGTCACATTCGACATGGAATGGTTCTCGAACTGGTACCTACGCATATCAGATATTCATCAACCTTGGCTTTCTTTTTCTTATTTGCCCATTCATTAATCGAAGGAGAATTCAAAACCATATTTCTTCTCTCTCACTTGACAAAAAATAATACTATACACACAGAAATCAATTACAAATTCATTTCTCTTTCTAAAATAAAGTCAGATAGGACTTGAGAAGATAACCATTCAACGAGGAAACAAATTCCTCTGCTTAATACTCCTGCACCTTCAAGACCAAATATAAACGTATATTGTGACTCTATATATATATATATATATAAAGAGCATATATAGGGTACACAAAAATCCAGAACTACCGAGAATCAGACACCTTCATCCTAGGCTTCTTGAAGTCAAACCCCAGAAAACACCATTTTCAAGTTTTCACTAGCAATTACGTGATGGAATAACTAAAACTCACCAAGCTAATGAACAATGAAAATAAACTTGAGGAATAAAACATGAGATGCATGAATATCTAACTAAATGTTTATTACCCTTCTACTTAATAATGACCACCGGAAATTATTATGCATTAAGGCTCAACAATGCCACTGCTCGAAACTCTTTTCATTCAGTGTCTTTTTCGCCCCCCTTCAGAAATGTGACACAGAAGGTAACTCTTCCCCCTTCAACAAATCCACTTAAAGATTATAATAAATATACGGCCCAATGCATAGTTTACCCCTAGACTTGTCCCCAAAAACCAAGTGCCCCTGAACTTTGAAAAGCACACGGTTACCCTTTTACAAGACCCGGTTACCCCTTTAACTTGTAAAAAAAAAAAAAAATCAATATGCCCCCCCAACCCCAAGATGCCACGTGTCACATTCTGGTTGGTTTGACTTTTCAAATATTTCATTTTTCTCTCTCCACCAAAAGTTGACACGTGACAATCAGGGGGCAAATTGATGGTTTTTAACAAGTTGAAGGGGTTAACCGATGCATTTTTGCAAATTTAGAGGGCTACCGGGTGCTTTTCAAAGTTCAGGGGAACACTTGGTTTTTGGGAATAAGTCTATGGGGCAAACTATGTATTAGGCCTAAATATATACTTAAGTCTCATTCCATGGGAAAATCCAGCTCAGCAACTACTAGTTGCAGAAAACATACCTTCCTGCAATGCCAAGATAACCATGATACCTAAAACCTGCCAACATTTAATAGTAGAAAAGAATTTTAAACATCCATTCGGGACCTACAGGTAGAAACAAGAAAACTGAACATTGAAAACAAGCCTACCCATCCAGAGGAATTTATCTCCACAATTCTCACTGTGCATCAACTAAAAGAGAATCATGCACAACTACATCCTAGGAAAACCATCCCCTCCTGAACCACAAAGCTTATAAAACAAACATCAACATATACCACGACCAAGATACATCCCTGAAAAGCTATTTGCAGTTCAGTAAACTCATGATATTGACAACTTATATTCACACAAAAACATCAATCACATTCTAAGGATGTGGCTATAAATATCAGATGGTTCACTTCCATCTATTAAAAAAAGCTAAAGATGGTCGCAGGAAAGAAACAAACAAAATCACATATTGAAATCAAGAATTTCTGCACAACTGACAAGATGATGGTGTATACTTCAACTCATATTACAATGGCCTAAGGCATCCAAAGCTCTATTGACTACTGAATATTTCAAGCCGCACAAACATTGAAAAACAAAAAAAAAAGTACTAGAACAATTTAGTCATGCAAGCTAATACATTCATAGAGTAGAAGAGTAAAGTCTGGCTGACAATCAAATAGTTTCTACAGGAGGATTACTTAATTGTTGCCATATGGCCATTCAAAGCACATGACAAAATATCTTGATGTGTCAAGGTCCACAAGTGATTTATAGGTGATTTGCGTCATCAAATAATGTAGGTCACCCTAAACATAGCACCAAGGGTGAGACAAGATGAGACACAGTTTTCTCAAGACCTGTCCATCTGATCTTTTATGACCTAGTCTGGGAGGCTTCATCATAAGGGCAGAGGGCTGGCTTCAGGATATGTAGGTCACTTCTGTTTAGATTGTAGAGAGAAGGCAAAAAGGTATATTAGAACTCTAAAACTAGGATGAGTGGGATAGACATTATCAACAGTAATCTCTCCTCTTCACTGACAATAACGTAATATTGACATGCTTATAGAATAGAAAGCCTACAAACAATAGGAAAACAAAATTCTCTACCTTTTGGCCACGGAAAAAGGGTCTAATATCCATGGTGTTTTCTTTGACTACCTGAGTGCTGACCAGATAACCTGATAAGAGAGGCTACAAAGTAAGGCTTGGAATATTCCAGAAACATGAAGCTATAAAGAATGACAAAAAAACAACAATCAAACTGTCATATCATTATGCTAAAATATGACAAGCATAAAAATCCATACCCTGAACCACCTGAACGACCAGAAGAGAAGCTACCATATGCACCATAACCACTTTCACTGCCACTCTGAATTGTGAGGAACATATAAAAAATCAATGAAGGGTTTAAGTGATATGTGCATATACTCATGGATGGTCAACAATGTCAAAATTGAAGTCGAAAAGATAAGGTAAAAGCAACATAGAAACTCAGGAGTAAAGCTCACCAAAGAGCCACCATTATTTCCGTAATTATCACTAGGTGCACCGTCGCGTGAACTATAACCACCACCAGAAGAGTATCCACGTCCACGTGATTGACTATCACGGTTACCATATTTCTGACCATCTAAAGTGTCCACTGACACTGGAATATAAGGAACAGTTGATGGAAATGCAGATAAAGCTCCATCTCTTCCAAATAAATTGGCTTTCAACCTCAGAATGACATGTAATAGGGCATTGCTTGCAACATCATGACTGCCAGTGATCTGATCCACATAAAAACATAGTGTATAAAAATAGCAGTTGCATCTTAAAAGATGTGTATTCTACATAATTATGATTATTTACCTGCACCATCTCATCATCCTCGGAAGCAACCTTGGGAAGATTATCTTCAGATATAATCCGAATGCTAGCCCTAGTTACACTCCTCATCTCAGAAATGATAGCCCCTCCTTTACCCAAGAGGCATCCAATCTGTGATCGTGGCACAAGCAGACGGGTGGTGATCACAGAATCACCAGATTCTCTTTCAGTTTTCTCACTGCATCGTGGTTGCAAGCGCATTGCTGCATTGATTGTTGGAGAATGGTCTTCAGAAAACTGTAAGGACAAATGCTTAGTTCAGCAGGAGTGTGGAACTCAATATAAGATATTGATGGATTGCAATATTTAATTAAATAACTACAGTCGCAAAGTCATTCTCACCTCTTTTGCTGATATAAATATAATGCAATCATCCCCTTCAGCAGCTGAACTATCGACTTTAATAGTTGCCCTAGATTCCTGACGAATTTGCTTTATTATAGCACCGCCTTTTCCAATAACGCCTCCAATATTTCCCATGGGGCACACCATGCGAAGAGAGAACTCTTTAGCTGAAGCTTCATCTCTTTGATCAGAGTAATAAGATGAGGACCAACCACCCTTGTAGTTGCCATAAAGACCCATTAGAGGGGCACCAGAGTTCGGAGTTACAAACATGCCACCAGATTGATACATGTTGCTTGATGTAGACAAAAGCAAATGCTGTGATCGTGATGGATTCTCATGCAGACGAGAAGCCACTTGATAAAGAGCTTTTTTAACAACGGCAGGTTCTCCAATAATCTAATAATAATAACGAAGAAATTCCAATCAATGAATTAAGAATACCATACGTCATCTAAATATCAGTAATATATAGGTAAATATACAATCATTTGTCACCAAGAGTATTCTGCAGGGGTTGAGCAAGAACTCAATACCCCTTACCTGGAAATGCTGCCGGTGACCAATTGATATAATTCTTAAATGCATATAAGTTGCTGCGTTAGCGTCTATCAACAACTAAACTAATCCAGTTCACTTTCTTGTTAAATAGAAAAATATGCAGCGCAAATGAAGAATACCACATACACATGATTCTGGCGCCATTAAAAACAAAGACTCCATTAGCTTCTTGTTAGCAGTAGTCTATGACTATACACGGAATAAGGGAGAAAAAAGGCACCTGGAGAAGCTCATCATTACTCAAAGCCAAAGGAGGCAAACGTTCATCCTTAATAACACGAATCTGAGCACCGGTCTCGCTCCTCATGTTCTGAATAACATGCCCACCTTTCCCAATAACACAGCCAATCTGATCTGAAGGGACGAGCATCCTCACGGTAACCTGTTGAGGCTCTCCAAAATCATCATCATCTTCATCATTATCAGGAGGCAAGTCCTCGGCAACAATCCTATCATGAATCATGAAAAGAGCTTCCTGAGCAGGAGAAACAAACTCGCCAGTATCTCCAAGAAGATTAGTCTCCTCACTAGAGCTATAAATAGTAACAATGCGCTCCTCAAACCCTGGCACAGCCTCGCTAATTCTAATATTCGATTTAGAATCAGACCGCAGTTGCTTGGCTATCTCTCCACCTCGTCCAATTATACTTCCAATCTTCCTCAGCGGACATAAATACCGGTATACAGTGTCTTCGTTCCCAATTGTATGCGGCTGGTCGCTATCTTCGCCGGGGTTCCTGCGCTTGCCTCCACCGTAGTCGGACTGCGAATTGGATCTCTTGCCGTAGTCATTCCTCTGGCCTGCCATAGAAAATTGTATGGATCTGGAAATAGAATAATGTATGGATCGATAAACAGAAAGAGGAGAAGGGTAAGAAGAAAAAGATGATGCTAGAGAGGCGAAATCTTGCGGGCTGTGTGCTTCAGAGTGTGTGAATTTAATTTTGACTTTTCGCAGTGTTTGTTTCGGTGCGAGCGGTGTGTCTGTCATGTGCTGTACCGTATGGATGGAAACGTGGACAGATGGACGGTATATCACTGGGTTGTTTTTTTAAGTTGCCTCACCGCCTTTAAACGTTCTATTTACTTCTGCTAATGAATTATACTTTTGACAAAACACCAAAAAATATTACAAATTCTTTCTTTTCAGTAAACATGTACGGGGAATTTATAAATTATTTGAAGAGCAAATTTTGGACTTGAATGGCTCGCAATGTTGCAAAATTTTTATATAAATAATTACGCCATAATCAATGTTATTATTATTTTACTGATCTATACCCGGCAGATTTAAAATAACGGTATGAAATAGTAAAAATATATTATAAGATAAATTCATATCATAAAATTATATTGATTTTAGAAAAATAATAAATTAAACGATTTTGTTGAAAATAAAATCTTTATTATCTTATCCCTTATAAGTTTGAAGAATCTTTTTAATTATTAATCTTATGGGATACAAAATAAAATTTACTTCATTTCCAATAAAATAACAAGAATCCACATCAAAAAACCTATTTCTATACCTATATTATAATATAAATTTACTGATATTAATGAATTTTTACATCCAAATTATTTTTGTAAGAAAATAAAAGTTCAGTAGAATATAACCAATCGATACATTCACAGTAAATGAGTGTGAATAATTAAGGATTAACTTTAAATCCTACGAAATCCATCTCAATAAAAAAAATAGAATCATCTAAATTCATTGGGCAATGTACTTTTAATTTTTATTATTAAACACTTGATTATAATTATAATTTGTCATAGTAAAAAAAGTTTAATGCATTTCTTGTTTTCTCGAGTTTGTATAAAATAATTCATGTCATACGAATTTTCAAATGTATTTGATATTTCTTGAACTTATTTAAGATACATTAATTTACATCCTATCATGTGTTAAGTTTCGATTTTAAAAAAAGAAAAAATGAAAATATAATTTATTTAAAAAATCAAAACAATCATGACACCGGACAACTATTACTAAATAAGTTTAAAAAATCATGAGAAGTGAATATTTTGTATAAGTTTGGAAATACTGTTTTTTTTTTTTTGGAAGAATACTGAAAAATTTAAACAAAATAACTGTCATGAATATGGTGAGGAACTGGATAAAGAGATATCAACCGAACAAAATCAGAATAGTTCCCACGTTTGAATAAAGAGAGCGAATTACTGGAATCGAAATTACAAGGATGACAGTCCTGAATTCGTCGTCTTCTTCCTCTGGCCTTCATTTAATCAACACTACTCTCTGCTCTTCTTCCTTAGATAAAGCTCCACCTTCCATAACTCCTCCCGTTTATCACTCTGTTAAGATTTCACCATTGCTAACTAGTAGCAGAAACAATGGTCCAGAAACGCTCAGATTTTGCCCCTGCGGAAGGCGGCATTTCCTTCACGCTGCAGCCGCAAGTTTAATTTCAGCATCACCCGCAAATGCTTCCGATTATAAGGTATAACTTACCTCAAATGCTTTTATATATTACGCGGGCTTAAAAGAATTTCTTACTCCTTAGTCCTATTATAGGCCATATTGAACAGAGTTCATCCTCCAAAACCAGATTGGTACGAAGAGCTTTATGCCTCTGTTTTGGATTCCGGAATGAAATCATATGAGGCAGAGGTCAGTGAGTTTTAAATAAAAACTAAATAGTCTTTAATGTTTGTGGCTTCACATTTGATGGTATTTACCTGTTATTTGGCAAGATTTCAGAGTACAAGTCACAGCTTTTTACTAAATTGAGGGGAAAAGCAAATAAACTATTGGAGATTGGCGTTGGAACTGGTCCCAATCTCAAATACTATGCGGGTGATGCTGATATGGAGGTTTTTGGTGTTGATCCAAATGCGAAGATGGAAAAATATGCTAGAGAAGCAGCCAAGGCTGCTGGTTTACTGCCCGCAAATTTCAAGTTTGTGCAAGCTGTATGTTTGCTCCACCTTGTTCATTTAGAATTTGTTCAACTGTTGGTAGAAAATTGTCTGCCTTTCATGATAGTTACCCTCTGTTTAGAATTAACAACCTAAGAGGAAAGGAAACAGATAAAAGTACTTCCTTTGGCTATCCGAAGTGATGAAAAACAAAAATCTATTTTTGTGTAATTAATGTTACTTGATCTTATTATGGTTAAGGAGAAATTACGGGTATTATTTGGTGATGATTACTTGTGTTTCTCTAACTTGATACTTGAATGAGAGGACCTAATTATGCATCTTAGAAGTTTTTAGTTGGCCGGGTCGACGAAAGTAACTATCGGTGAACTGTCATTCATATGCTAGGGTTTTATCATCTTCTTTCATTTCTTTTCTGTTATGGGAACTGGTAAACTTTGTAATTTGGAGGCTATTGAATTGAAGGTGAAAGTTGAAATAGGGAGTTGTTCATTGTTTAATTCAAAAGTATTTCTCCTATATAGGTTGGGGAGGCTATACCATTAAATGTGCTTCAGTTGATGCTGTTATTGGAACTCTTGTATTATGCTCAGTTGCTGATGTCAATAAGACATTGCAAGGTAAATCGTTTCTTGTTTATTAAAGCTTATATCCGAAGTTCATCTTACTTTATTTTCAAAGGAAAACTGCATAAGCTCGGAGACTTCAGTTGCTATCATTTATTAGTAATGCTTTGTTATTGAATTCTTTTTTCCTGTGAAAGAGTTTTTTTTGCCATTTGTTCTTATCTGTAGTCCTTGAGCATATCAAAATTTATAGGAATTCCCAGTAGATTTCTAGGCATAGAGATGTACAACGTAACAGATAACAGTGGAACTCTCAAGATATGATGCTTATCTAAGCTTTATAGGCTAGTACCTGCTGATATAATCTTGTTGGGGGTGTTCTTCTTGCTGCAATCGAAGAAGGATAGCTAACTAACTCTAGACAAATAAGATGTAATAACAGCTCAAAGCCATATAATGATATCCCAAAAAATGTTTACTTAGCTGAAACTACCCTATACAATCTTGTGTGTATAATGCATATGTTCATATTTGCATTTACTTCTTTATAATTATATTCATCCGTCCTATTTTTACATCTGTTATGGGATAATTTTGAGTACATGTGCTCAGAAAAGGAGCCAGTAGTTTTCTGAACACAATTACATTTATGCTTTTTGAAAATTTAATCTGTTAATTATTATCTTACTGCAATTATATTTGATGTGGGTTGAAGCCATATTGAAAGTTGAAACAGGCCTACTTTTGACAGCCCCGTTGGCAATATAGTAAAATCCCTGCGACAGATTAGGAATATTTGTTGGTTCAGTCATTTAATCACATATTTTATTTCCAATTTTGCCCTTAAGTGTCTCAATTTCATGCTACTGAGCTTCAAAATGAACCTTTTCTTATTTCCAGAGGTGAGGAGGGTGCTGAGACCAGGTGGAGTTTACATATTTGTGGAGCATGTGGCTGCGAAAGGTATAAACATCTCGGCCAGTTGAATTATTTGATGATAAACATGGGACTAGTAAAGCTGATGTTTTCAATGGGTTTTGCACAATGCAGATGGAACATTGCTTAGGCTTGTGCAGAATGTTCTTGATCCTTTGCAACAGACAGTGGCTGATGGCTGCCACTTGACCCGGGAAACAGCAAAGAAAATAAGCGAAGCTGGCTTCTCAACTCTTGATATGAACTCCACTTTCCTCTCTAATGCTGCCTTTATAAATCCACAAGTATATGGAAGAGCTACTAAATGAAACTTTATAGCTACAGATTTTGGATGGCAAAGCTCATGCATATAATATACTGACTTTTGTGGATCTTTCCGCGTTGAGACTCTACTGTAATACCTTCCACATACATAGCAACACTAGAAGTAAGATATTGATTGCTATAAACTTAGTTCAAAATTTTACTTGATGTGATGGACCGCTAACAAGTGTATTTCCGATTGCTTTTTCGGCTGTTATCACGAAAAAGTGAACCTTTCGGTAGAATTGATTTTAGATTTTTCACTTTTAATATTAACTAATTAGAATCTGTTTTTTATTATTTCCTTGTAAGTCAAAATTTATTACCATATAAAATAGGTTGAAAATTACAATTTTCAGAACAACAATCTCAAACCGAATCTTTAAAACAATAATGGGTTTGTCTGATTTTATATTCAAATTAAAGTTGTTAGATCAGAGTGGATAGTCACTAAAATCATTTAAATATTATGGTGATAGATTAAAAAGAAGATTGTAATTTTGTTGTAAAGTTGGAGTAATTTCAGTCCTTGATTAAATTTTAATATTTTAAATCTAACAGTTACTTTCAAGCGCAAATTAGGGTTTTGGTTTTAATATTAATTTACCAGTCTGATGCAACAGCTTTTGTCCTGCTGCGGAGCTGAACACTCCTCCTCCTCTACTTCTTTGACTCTTGCCGAACCGAATACTCCTCCTTTACTCCTTTGACTGCTCACTCCAGTAATTGCGCTCATCCACTTTGTTCAAAGGTGAATTTACTCTCATCTTTATTATCTCCTTCGGTCCTTCGTTCTCTGCTATTTCATTTCTCTTCTTTTCAAAGCTTTAGTTTTGTTTTTATCCGTAAATTGCTGGTTTCGGTGCTTACTGCTGAGAATTGTCTAAAATTGTGCCATTTTTTAACATTAACGGGGAGCATAAAAAATCTAGTTTCCGGAGAGTTTTGCATTGGTGTTTTAGTGATGTATAAATTGGTTTAGGTTTTCTAATTTTCTGGTGCTGTCATTTGTTTGTGGTTAGAAGCTTGTGGAGTTTAATCTTCTTAATGATGGAGTATCCGTAATGTTCCTGTAAGTTGTGAGCTTTAGATGCCTTCTTGGCTTGCTTCTATGTGGTCAAATTGTGATGTTAGTTTTGCGTAACATTATATGATAAGTATTGGATGAAACACTTGATTTTATCTTAACAACTCTGTGTTTGTGTGCCAGTTCTAGAGAGTTCGAAGCAAGTTGGATTTTGGAAGATATTTAATCCAGAGGAAAGTTTGTTACTCTTTGAGGTTTATTTTGCATCAAACCATTTATGTAATCCGGCTCCAATTCTTTAGTAAAGGATTGGACTTTATCTTAATATGCCGTTTCTTTTGGTGGGCTTGAATATACCAATAATATCCTGAGACTTCCAATCCGTTGTTACAAGATTGTTAAAGGTGGAAAGCTAAACTAAAATGGGGTCACTGTGTTGTGTAGCTGCAAGTCCAAATGAACCAAAAGCTGGTGGAAGCTGGTCCATGGTTCAGAATGAGCCTTATTGGCAAACTAATGCTAGCTTCTCGCCTCCTCCATCTAGATGGGATTTCAGTTTACCATCTGAAGACCTTCCATGTAATTTTCGTGACACTAACCTATTACACCAGTCCTTAACTTCATCACGTAGTAAAGAAAGTAGATTGATGACAGGCAACTGTCTTCGTAATAATCACTGTTCTGCAGTTGACCATACGGGCTTCATACCAAACATTTCTAATGTTTCTCCAATTCCTCAGTGGACACCTCCAGAAATACAGGAAATTCGTGCTAACAATAACGAAGCTGCTGCAGGAAGAGGTAATAAAAATGCCGTGAAGATATTTCAGTTTTATTTATTGCAGTTACTTGATAATTGATGAAAATCGTCTTTAATCTTTATGTGGTAATTGTTTCAAGAATTGGATGGTTACCATGTAGCACAGATTTGCTCAAGTAGTCTTGTTAAAAGATGTAGGGTAGTAAACCCCCTTAGCTTATTGGGCCAATTGCAAGTCTTTTTGCATCAGGGACCCTTGTAGTTACTGCTTGGAATGTTAGATTGCAAACAGAATTAGCTTTTATGGATGCTCTGCGAAATTACAGCCATAAGTTTTCAGAGAGGAGAGTATCTGCTCTTTAACAAAATTCAACATTTGATAACTGGATACCGTTCATGATATTTTTGCTTAGGTATTGATGGATATTGTTAGCTCCTTGTCGCTTCAGAATTTAGTAATTATTTTTCTTTGCCTAAACTTATGCAATCTCCTTCTATACGTCATGATTACCACACAAAAAACATCTATTACGTGATTAATGCATTTGTCATGAGTCTTTCTGTTGTAGTAGTATCTTTTAAACTAAATATTCCTAATGTTCTTGTTCATGTTTTCCAGGTAGTATCATGCAGCTATTACCTTCAGTGCTCAATGTGGAGGTATTTTTCAATTTGAGGTTTGCATTGCATTTCTACTGTCTTGCTGTGATTCAATTTCTTCATTGAAATTTAATATTTGCAGGGAACATCTGAAAAGTTGGAAAGTGGGGGATCGTCTTCGAATGGCAATGAGTATGAACCTAAATTCAGGCTGTGCAACTTTTCAAGTACTAGACCCTATCTGTCTAAACCTGTTCAACCACTGGTCTTCCCTGCTAAACCTTCTGGAACAGAATCTACTTTGCTTTCAAGCAGCTCTGATGCTCCTACTTTAGGAAGTGCTGGCAGTAGTATAGATATTGTGGATGTTTCAGACCCATTTGAATCTGAAATTCTTGGTAGATTATGTATATCATCTGATGGTTACAAATGTGGACTCTGTGAAAGACTTCTTTCACAAAGATCTCCATGGAGTACGCGACGTATTATGACAAGTGGAGACATGCCGGTTACTGGGGTTCTTTCATGTTCTCATGTTTTCCATGTAGAATGTTTGGAGCAAACAACACTTAAGGTCCATAAAAGTGACCCTCCTTGCCCTATATGCCATGGCTCGGAGGATAGAAAACCCCCCGAGTTGAAATTTTTCCCTAGCTTGAGGAATAATGTCCCAAATCTAAGACCATCTTCTGTTTATGGGACCTCAAATGCACCTCAAA
>CAOJBI011298021.1:0-15603 GCA_948277035.1 Euphorbia corollata | reverse complement strand
AATTTAGAATTAACTAAATGAGACTCAAATTATATCCAAATTCAATCTTAATAAACTCTCACAAAAAAGCCGTTCCATTATAGGTAAGTTTGATTCAAAAGCTTTTATGTGACATCAAAACAATCACAAAATAGCTCTAATAATGCATTTCAATATAAATTCTATATTGCAACCGAAATTGAACTGAACAGTGTCGCTTATGGATTTTATATATTTTCAGTTTAAATTGAGACAAAAATCGATACAACCAAACCGACCGATTAATTTATATATATCTTAAAAAAATTAATTATATATTAATTTTAACCTAAAATTAATTTTATCGGATATATATCAAGATTTCTAATTTCACAGAATGGCTGTTTACCATCTATCTATTTAGTGAAACTCTACAAAGCTATGCACACTTGCTCACTTTCTTTGTGCAATGTAACAAATAAACCAGAGCAAGTTAATTCACAAATAAGGTTAATTCAAATCTATTTTATGTCAATATCCATGTATTTCTTGTCTTATGCTTACTAAAAACAAATAAATTATTATTTTGTTGATACTTTGTTTGTGCAACACTAATCTGATATTGGAAAAAAATTGTGTAGTGATTGCGAACTTTCCACTTTCTCTATTCGGTGAATATATAATAGAATTTTTTATTAAATTTAATGGCTATTAATGCAGCAGTTATAGTGATTACAAAATGTAAAATATATAAAAGTTGGAGAGTATCATGCAACTAACATACACTAAATATTTATGCAGATTAATACAAGCATAATACTAATGTTTCAAATGTACAAAGTTTTCTTAATACTAAAAAAAGAAAAGAATAATTGGTGATCTACATATAGAAATTGTCAATGAAATAACTGACTCAACCAAACAAACCGAATTAGCTCAGTTCGGTTTAATTACTATTTCATTTTGGTTCGATTTTGATTTATATTCTTAAACTTATTCGGCTTTCGTTTATTCGGTTCTTTTTTCCAACTGAACCGATCGATGAACACTCCTAGTCATAAACAATTGATCACAATCAAGATAATATTTCAAGATCAAGATTACAATCACTCGAATTCAAATAAGAAACTGAAATTTGATAAAGGAAATCTGAAATTTTATTAATCATCAAAAACTTAAAAGGAAATACTAAAATCCTAATATCTTTTAGATAGAAGTCCTTAAATGTTGAATCATAAACTTGATATTTGTTAGAATTCAAAGTCCAAACCATGTTCTAAATTAACTCGAACTAAATTAAGTAAAGTCAAATTCCATTGTCAAAAGTGTAGAAAATAATCTAGATATTTTTAGAATGATTCTATTTGTTTTTTTATGAGAAAATGAATGATGTGTCTAAGTGTTGTGTTAAGCTTGAGGTACGTTAGAAAGTGTGAGATGTAGAGAGTTAGTCAAAAATTGTGGTAAGTTATGTGTTAATTAATTGAAAAGTGTGGTTAATATTTTGTTAAGTGTGTGTTTTATTATTTAAATAACTTGGAAATTTTATGAGGCATGTTATAAGGTACTCATTAATTATAAATATGTGAGTTTTTTAGTTATTTTTCATCAAGAAAAATTAGAATTTCTTTAGAGAAAAAAGAAGTAAAGAGTGAGTTGTACTATTGTATTTTGAATGAGTGTTCTTATAATATTTTCTTTCACTTTAATCAAAATTGTTCTTGAAGGTTATATTTTCAACATTAAAGCATAAGAAAAAAAGTCTTAATTCAAATTGAAAATATAAACTAACAAGATACTAAATCTCCTAAATAGGAAAATAATAAAAGATCTAATTAACTTAAACATAAAAATAAACTGCAGGCAGGCAGTTAGTTCTCTTCCATCATGTTATTGATCCAATAAAAACTAGCTAAGATTTTAATAGGTTAACATGTGCCTTACACATGCGCACAGAATGTTCATGGAAGCCAAATTCAAACTAAACTAAGGTCGTATTCTTTTCAATTTTGAAAGCTGAACTACGCTTAACTTAATTTAACTTACCTGAATTTAATTGAATTAAACTTAACTGAATTGAACTTATTTTAGTGTAAATTTAAAACTACATATAGCTTAACTTACCTGAACTTAACTTACGTTGCTGCAATCCCTTACTGGGTCAACATTTGATAGCAGCCAACTGGTTTTTACTGCTTGCATGGGTTTTATGGCTGTTAATGAAGATAGAGCAGTTTCAAGCATGATCCTACAAAGACAAAAATGCTTCAGGAGAAGTCTCTAAATTAGAGCATCCAGCTTTTAATCTGGATGGTTTGCTTGATAGCCTAGGTGCTGAAGGTTATTCACTACCAGATCTTCAAGAACAGGTACCTTTTTCTTTGCCTTCTCTTTAGATTATTCCTGTGTAAATGTGTTTGGCTACCTTAATGATAGATTAATGGAAAAGCGACATCTCTTCATGGCCTTCCTCTGATGTTGGATGGCGGTAAACTTCTTTATTGCTAAGAGTCCTTCAAATTTTGTGGAAGCGGAAAATATTAGCACCATTTGAATATATGTACTGAAGCCACTTAGAAAGAAATATTTTTGGCTTGGGTTGTGATAAGCAAGCACTACGGTTTTCATTAATTTTGACCATAAGACTTATATGCCATATTATGATACTTAAAATGGCCTTTTGAAACTTGTTAGTTTTTCTTGTGTCATATATAGGTTAAAATTGAAACTGTTTCCAACCGTTTTAAATTTCAGCAATAATCAGTTTTTGTGCAGGTGGGTTGGATGAAGGTTGAATTGTGCAGGCTGCTAGAGGAAAAAAGATCTGCCATACTCAGGTTCTTACTTTTCTAACTTCTTAGGATGTTATGTTTAATTTAGGGAATAGGGCATGGTGGATTTAAATGTTCTCATCCTTGAAGTTAACGCCATGCTATCAAAATCCATGTATTTTTATTTTTGTCATCATTGGTGTCTGTAATTGACATTAAAGTATTTAGCTTCCTTTCCTGTGTTTCTCTTACTGTCCTGCATTTATTTTTCAGTTTATCCTTCATGTGCACCAAAACCTAAGAGATGACAGGTCCATATCTAGTTCTATTCGTGTAATTGTAGTTTCATCACATTTTTGTTGTCATTTGGACTCTCATATTAACCATTAGGTGGAAATTAGTTAGAAAGCTAGGACTACACATAACAAGAATGTTAGAAAACTATTATCTTGTACATTTTACCGCTGGAAAATCAATTTTTGTTATTTGATACTGTCCTTTTCTAGAGCTGAAGAGTTGGAGACAGCACTCATGGAGATGGTTAAAGAAGATAACCGACTGCAATTGAGTGCAAAGGTAAATTCAATGTTTATTTGGCTAATGGTTTTTGCTCCTACTTAGGAAGGATATATAAGCTGAAGTTGAGTAACTGAGCTGCTATCTGAGTAACTCCTTGAACTTGAGTGACTTGGCTTAGTGATCCAGCTAATTGACCTAGGAATTAGCTGAGCTAGACTTGCTTGTTAACTCCACAGGATTGACTTCTCTTAAATCAACTTGACATCTACTATAGGAATCTGATTCAAAGATTTTCAGATCCTACGGAAGAGCTTAAAGTCATGATAATTAAAAAAACTGAAAAAGTGAATGATACGAGGAAAATGGGCTCAATTGCAGAATAAGAAGAAGAGAAGGAATAATTCAATTTCATTTATCTGTTATTTTATTTCAGTTTTTGCTTTAGCCTAAACGGCCTATAGTTTTGGTCCCTTAGTTAATCAATCAAAGAAACGCAGCATATGTAGCTTGCGGGGTGAGCTGGAATTCTGTTACGAAGAGAGAGAGCTAGTATTTGTAACCAATTCCACGGCAATTCCTTTTATGCGAATTGTGAGATGCTAATGAGAATCTTTCCTATTCCCTTGAATTTCTTTCTATCTTAATCCCCAAGTTTCTGTAACTTTTCCGGTCACTTTCTCTAAATCCATTTTCCGTCTACCAGTGAATAAAGTATATGATAGAGAAAGTCATCTACCCCTGCGAAAAGATTCTTTCATGAAAGTTTCATCTTCTTCTTAAGCTTAATGCTCTTTCTTTCAGCTTATTTCTGCATATTTTACTTATGATTCTTGAGATTTATTTCGTAGATTGAGCAATTGGAGTGTGAGGTTGCTGAGCTTCGGGAAATCCTTTCTGATAAAAAGGAGCAGGAAGCTGCTATGATTCAGGTTACAGTATAAAACTTTACATGCTCATTATTTTTCAATTTATTGTAATAGGTGAACTCAACTACCTGCTCATGGAATAGTGATGTTATCATGTGCTAAGTTCATATTGTCTAGGCTGAATACATCAAGACCCCCTTGAACTTGTCCATAAACACCAATTTATCACCTGAACTTTCAAGAGCTTCATATAACCACTTGAACTTTCAAAAAGCTCCAAATAGCCCCTTAACTTGCAAAAAGTGAACCAATTTGCCCTCTAAATGTCACGTGTCATTTTGTTGATTCGACTTTTCAAAGATGTCACCTTTCTCTCTACAACCAGAGGCTGACATGTGGCATTGAGGGCTCAAATTGGTTCACTTTTTGCAAGTTCAGGGGGTTATTCAAGTTCAGGGGGTTATTTGGAACTTTTAAAAGTTTAGGGGGCAAATTGGTTTTTAGGGACAAGTTCAGGGAGGTGTTGATGTATTAAGCCTATTGTTTATTAATTGTTCTTGTTATAGGTCCTTATGAGGGTAGAACAAGAGCAAAGGATAACTGAAGAAGCTCGAATAAGTGCTGAGCAAGATGCAGCTGCTCAGAAATATGCAGCAACTGTACTTCAGGTATCCATCTGTTCTCTCTGATTTTCCTGTTATTGGTGGACTCTTTGCAGTAGGTAGCAGATCTGGGTTTCTTGAAAATGCAAGGATTACTAAACTGTGTATTGGAATGAGCATATTCCTCGCATATCAAGCTAAATTTATTGATATTTAAGCCTTTTCTTGGTATGTCCAAGGTCAAGTAGATCTTATCGAGATGTTGATTGCAGTGATGTTTGTGTTCCTCAATGATTTTTTCTTATATGATAGTGTTGTTTTATCTTGATTTAGCTCAGGTAGTTTTGAAATGTTCATTTAACTTTAAATTAACTATGGTATCTTGATTTAGCTCAGGTAGTTTTCTTATTTGTTGCGCCTTTGAGCACAACAAATACCATAGTTAACCAAAAGTTTGATCTAGTTTACCTATGTCCTCCAAGTTCCAGCCTCTGGTAATATCAAGTCTCTTTGATATAGCTTTTATATTCTTTCCAATGGTAGCATAGTTACTTCATGGACTAGAATTAGCATTTACATCAAACATGAAGTTTGATTAAATGAATAGTTGATTAAAGTACACATTCACACAACATTTCTGCGAAAACTAATTTAACCCCTGCATATATGTCTCTTTTGAATTAACTTTGTTATGTTGTAATGTTTTACGTCTAGTATACAGCTGTATTTCCTCGCAGTAGTATTATATGTACAGGAGAAATATGAGAAGGCTATAGCTTCACTTGCTCAGATGGAGAAAAGGGTGGTTATGGCAGAATCAATGTTAGATGCTACACGAAATTATGAATCCAGCCAAGCTAAAGCACTAAATTCTCCAAGGTACGAGGAAAATCATCACTGTTTCATCACTTTCATGTAGTAAAGATCATACAGTTAAAATAATTAATCTGAACGACCTGAATATATGTATGATGCCATGAGAACTAATTCAAGTAAAGGTTTCTGAAACTCCTATTGCCTATTCTAACTAACTTCAACCAATAAATTGCCATCTCTTTACCGAAATATGTAGTTGAATTCAATTAGCATGTGCTAGAACTGTTGCATTTCCAACAACTCCACTAGTCGTGGTAATGACCTCCGCTTTTATGACCTGAAATCAACGAGCAGTAGAAGGCTTTAGGTTTTCTGTTAATATTACATTGATCCGCTGTATCATGATCAAAATAGGTCAAAGTTTCCTTTTCTCCTTCACAATATATGCTGTGCTGTCCAGCCCAATCCAATGTGGAAATCTCTCTCGGTGATATACCTAAGTCATACCTATCAGGCTGTCACTCTGGGTTTTATTGCTAATAATTTTATACTACTGGTTTGAAGAGACTCCTTCCTCGTTTCATCACTTTTAGGTCTTTATTTTCCTCTCTATCCTTTAGCTATGCACTGTACAGCCTGTACTGCACTTGATCTGTATGGATTGATTTACAGAATCTCAAATTTGAAGCCTTTTTTTTGGTTCTCACATGTTGCCTTGATGATAGTGTGCATGTGTACAATTTGTTTTGCCTTTTATTGACTGCATGTGACAATAATGAGCAATGTAGGTCAGGGTCAGCACTCAACCAAAGTTCTGCATCCAGTCCTGTAAAAAGGTTGAGCATACTGAAGTTTGGCTTTGGCTGGCGTGACAGGCTCAAGGCAAGTGCTTTTGTACTTTCATCATATTTTTGTTGTACCCTCAAAATACAAGGTGGGTAAGTGTTAATAATTTTTATGAAAGCAAATCATGTAATTGACAGAGAATAGTTGGACAAGAGTTCCTTTGCATGTTGAAGTGAGACTTCAAATCTTCAACTTGTTTTAACATATTTTTTGCTCATCTGATTCTTTTCTTTGAGAAAAGCTTGTTAAATTATGAACTTGAATGTGACAGAGCATATCAAATGAGGAATCAGTTGCCAGTACAGCCAACGACAATGAAAAAGATCCAAACACCCAGCAGAAAGAAAGTAAACAGGAAGATTAGAAATAGAATTTTTAGAAGATTCTCCCTAGAGAATCTTTAGAATCAATTCTATACGTAATCATGGTATAATGACAGAAGCGGTTGACCAACTTCATGAGTAACGATTTGTGAAAGCAATTTTTTGGGTCCCCTCCTCTGTCCTCTATTCATCTTCTTCCCGAGAAACACATGTAAATTAATGAATTAGATTTTTTTCTAATTACTATCACTTTCTGAAAGGAGATTGGAAAAGAGCGCAGCAGGTTTTGTATATATATATATATATATATATATATGTTCCTCCTATTGTGATGCGATCTTGTCGATTGCGATGATGCTTGTAAGTGAAGAGGAAGTTAGGACATAAGCAAAGCGGAAGGCTGATGTGTGATCAACAGAATTGTAACCACTTCTCTTTTCGTTGTTCTCTCTATTATTCATATGATCTTAAACAGCTTTCCGCTGCAACTTTCTGTTTTATATCATCGAATTGATTTTGACAGAAAAATAGCAAGAAAGGACAGGGCTTCAGAAGACAGCTGCAATACAACACACACACTATTGCATTTACCTTTGTACATAATGTGGATGTAATATGGAGATCTTCCATATACATTACAAATGATGCTACAAGCATAACGTAGAAAATTTACGGGTCAAGCAAAAGAGAGTACTCTCAGTGTAAGAGCACAAATGCACCAATTTTAATGAGGAAGATGGCCTAAACACAGCAATATAAATCGCTGGGCATATGATGTATACATATATGCTTACGACAAACAGCTCGGGTTTTAAAAATATTTCCTGAAAAGACATGATGACCAATGTGCCAAGTATATAGAATGATGCAAAAAAAAATGTAAAACTGTACAAAAATCCGTATTTGCTCACCGGGTAGAACCAAAGCCATTTCCAAAGAAGCAACATGAACAATCATGTAGTAAGTTAAATATCCCAGTTTCAGATCCAGTTACTATAGAGCTCTGCTTAATCTCTTTCTTCTAGGGGTGCCAGGTGTCCATCTCGGGGCTTGACCCATCTGTGCATCAGGATCATACTTTTGTGAAGCAAGATAAGATAAAGCAGTGACCACATCAGCTATCATGGGTCGCATCGTAGGCTGATCTTGAACACACATTGCCGCAACAGCAAGAGCTTGGTACAAACCCCTACAAGGATACTGACCTTCAAGCATTGGATCAGCCATCTGAGAAAACTTTTTCCGGTCTTTAAACAAGGGTCTCGCCTGAAAATTCATGTCAAGAAAACATATCAGCAAGTCACTAACCAGTTATTTAGCAAAGACCAAGCAATAATGAAACTAAGGCCCAATTCCTTTCAACTTCTAAAACGTACACCGAAATGAACCTGAATTGGAGTTGAAAAAGAACAGGGCCTAATTCATCAAATGTTGACATCGAATGCTTGTAAGAGGTCAGCATTTCTTACCCAAGCAACCAGATTCTGCTCCCCGGTAGATTTCGAGCTGTCAATGGCCCGCCTTCCTGTAATAATTTCCAAAAGGACAACCCCGAAACTATAAACATCTGATTTGAGTGTGAGCTGTCCTGTCATTGCATACTCTGGAGCGCAATAACCATAAGTGCCCATTACTCTAGTAGATACATGAGTGTTATCTCCAACTGGTCCGAGTTTAGCCAAGCCAAAATCAGATAGCTTAGGATGATAATCTTCAGTAAGCAAAATGTTGGAGCATTTTAAATCTCGGTATATGACAGGGGGGTTAGCTTTATCGTGTAAATATTCCAATCCTTTTGCAGCCCCAGCAGCTATTTTCATTCTGGCATTCCAATCGAGTCGTCTCGTGCCTGGTGAAATCTCTGGCGAAAGAAGAAATTAAGATGAACAGCCAAAGAAATGTACCAAAATGTTTAGAATTATGAAATAATACCGTATAAATGGTCTTCCAGAGACCCCAGAGGCATGTATTCATAAACCAAAAGCCTTTGATCTCCATCAGCGCAATAACCAATTAGATTAACAAGGTTAGGATGGTGAAGTAGACTTAACATTAACACTTCGACGAGAAATTCCCTGTTCCCTTGCAAACCATTGCGATTCAGCTGCTTGATAGCTACAACCTGCAACAAACAAGTATCATTACATATGAAACCATTAAAATGTCTTTTCTTATTAACATTTAACCTGATTAATGCTTTCTAAATGTCCTTTGTACACTCTTCCAAATCCTCCTTCGCCCAACAAACATTCGGTGCGGAAGTTCTTAGCTGCAGTTGCTAAATCCCGGAATGCGAATGTTTGTGCTGTCGTGTTATTTGACCCTCCTTGTTCAAAACCCTCTTTAACATTTAGAGAACATTCTCGATCTGCACAAATTCGATTACTGGAGGTAAAGTACGTTGACAGACCAACATTGAATTCTACACTCGAAATGACACATAAAAAATGGGATGTTTGTTAATGCAAAAAGAAAATGCTTGATTACATACACAATATTTGACATGATACATTTGGCACAACACCCATTTTTGTTGTATTTTAAATCATACATAACCATATGATTATGCTTAGCATAACCAGATTACAACACAAGGTAACCCAAATTGACACCCTATATCAAATAAACAAACGTCAGCTACGAACAAGAAAATTATAAAACTACGGAGCTTAAAATGCTCAAAAGAAACAACCTGAAATCGAAAAAGATTCCAACTTTGAAGCTAAAATCCACAAGAAAATCAAGAGATGGAGAAGAAAGAAAGACCTGAGGTGGGTTTGATATGATCAAGTGATTTCTTGTTCATCATAGCCATTTTCTTCTTGTGCTTGGTGTTGTTGGGTCTTGAACCAGAACAGGGGATCCATCCCATACCTAGTTGCCTAACTGGATTTGCCCTCTTTCAGTATTATGAAACATAAGCAAGAAATTCAGAAAATTGAAGGCATAAGTAAAGACAAATTAGTATGAAATAAACATTCGAAGATTGAGTAGATGTTTGATTCAAGTGAAAGAGAGAGTTGAAATGGTAAAGGAACTATCAGCCATTTCTATCTTTTACTAATTGAACTTGGGACGGCTGGGCTGGGCTGGGCTGTGCTGTGCCTGCAGCTACTAAACGACATCCTTTTACTGATTCCACGGCGTTACTGTTGACAGCAACAAGTCAACGTATAGTTGAAAAGTCACAGGTTGCCTGTGACCATTCATCCGTCAACTTTAACAAAAACCAACGGCTTAATTTCTTCCTCCAACGCCTACCCGCCTTCTTATGTAAATAATTTAACTTACATTAAATAAAATATGAACAAAACATTATGAAAAAAAATAATAGAAAAGTTGGGAAAATTCTTAAAATTCCTTGATCATATCGATTTTTTCAATTAAGTACGAATAATTTTGTGTAAATGTTGTTAGCTATCGAATAATTACAAATAATTAAATTTTATTTTTAAATGCAGATAAAATTAGTCTTTAATAATAAAGATGCAATACATGGGACAAGTTCATTATTGCTTTTTTAGGTCTTGATTAAAGTTTTTTCTTGAAGACTGTTACCCTTAGAGAAACATTGTCAATTTAGCTCAAATTCACCATAATTATAAAAAAAATAATCAAAGACTAATTCAATGTTTGCCGTAAATATCACGTTTCTATAACACAAACACAAATCCCACGTTTTCAGACAATAATTTTTAATTATTATGAATGTAAATGTAATTTGTAATTCGGGACCACGATTATTTCCATATCTATCCATTAGGTTACCAAGTAATTTGTAAACTAAATGTAAAAAATTTAAGTATAGCTTGACTGATGTAATTTTCATAGCAATTTAAAACAATAATTATTCTAATTATAACAAACAACCAATTAGGTGTAGGTTATTTGATACGTCTCTCAAATTTGATCTGGGAGGTCTTAGATTCAAAACACAAACTATTCGAAAATTTATATTCTAAGAAAATTATAACGAAATAAACATTTGATATTAAAGAATACAACATAGTTGTCAAAATAGTATCAAAAAAACAACTCTTTAGCGAAATAGTTATTAACTGTTTGACTCGCAGAATATAATTGGCTAAAAAAATAAATTTATAATACTAACAATCAATTTTTTAAACTAATTTAATTTAATATAAAGATGGGTGCAATACAAGAGAGTTAGTGACACGTAAATACATGGAGCCCTTGTCTTATACAGAAAATGTAAAGATGCAAGAATCAATTGACAAATTCAAGATTTTATTTATTCCAACAAGTTTGGTATTAGTCAATTAGTGCGACCAATACAACTTTTTCCAAAAATATAAAATCATATAATAAAATCCAAAATCTTGTAGGCAAGAACCTTTCCTTAATTCTGATTTTTCGTGGCTACACATAATTTGTGTTTGGAAACGTTTACTTTAGATGTTGTATGCTGCACAAGTTAAATATTTAAAGAAAATTTGTTTAATAATCGTCAAATATTTAAAATTATTGTTCAATGCAAAGCTAATTTCAGTAAGGAAAGCAAAATAACAAACTCGTGTAAATTCAATATTTTGAAAAACATGAATAAAAGATGTCAAGTAAACAGGAACTAAAACTGCATGGTAATCAAGTAGTTATTACACATGGAATCCCCATTATAAGTTTTCACTTATTGGCTTCATAAATTGATAAAACGCGTCCAGGTAATTAGTCTTAGGGAGTAGATGGATCTGATCAATGTTTAGCCATGGAAGAAGGGTTTTACCGATGGTTATGGTTTGGTTCTACTAGTAGGAGCTTTGACAAGATTAGAATCAGAGGGAGCTGAATTCGATCCCCTGACAGGCATTTCGTGGTTATGTTTTCCCTCGTATGTCGTTATAAATGCTCCCGGATCGTCCGATACTCTCTCCACATACTTCCTCACATTGCATTTCGGCCCTGTGCATCTGTAATAACTTCTGCAACATCGAAAAATAGTTAATTTAGGCATGTGTCGTTTTAAATTTACACTGAAATAAATTTAGTTCAGTTTAGGATATAGAGTTGAAAAAAATAGCACGACTATCTATAGACATAACACAGGCATGACTTGACAACAACACATCACATCAACTAAAGATTGTGTTTTTTGAGTCAATGTACATGTTTAACTATATAACATGACTTGATTGATACACTAATAACACAACACGTAATACTCGTGCTGGCAATGGCATAGTTGAGCACTAACCTGGGATATGGATTTCCTTTTACAACCTTCTGCCCGTATTTTCTCCAGCGAAAACCATCGCCAACGATATCAGTAACAATATCCGTTGAATTTTGCACCATCGGAAGACTATCTCGCGCTGCTTCATTTCGTTGATTATCACTCTTCCTGAAAACAAAAAAGAAAACATCAATGAGAAATTGCTCGAGAACATCACTATAACTTAAGGTATACCTTCTTTTGCTTTTAGGCTCCTCTTCATCTCCTTGTAATGCTTTACTTCCTTCTTCACATTCCCCGCTAACACCACACGAGTTGTCAGAAGCAATAGCATTTCCCGAATTGACAGGCAATCCTATTTCCTTCTGATTTTCAGCTCTGCCTTCAAAACCGTCATTTCTTTCAGCTACTTGATTTCCCAATAATAAGTTGCTCGTATCTTGACCATCAGAGGCTTGGATTGCCGACGAATTTCTTTTGGGAGGCAGAGGCTTTGCATGGTTGTGTTCGCCTTTGTATACTATCTCTGCAATCTGCCCATCCAATGATCTTTCTACCTTCTTCTTCACTGGACAGTTTGGATGTGTGCACTTATAGTAACTTCGAGGATAATCACTTCCTTTCACTTGCTTCTGCCCGTATTTTCTCCAATTATAACCGTCATATGAAGGTCGGTCCACGCCACATGCTACAGATTTTGGATCCTCTTGGTTTTGAGTCGTCTCATCTGTTTCAACATCACACTGCATGTTCTGCTGATAGTTAGACAAAGGATGGGCTTCCAAATTCTGTTTATCTTTCTCAAATGTCGCTACTGTGAGTTCATTACTGGCATTGAGGTTTCCCTGAAAAGAAGAAATTATTATTTATTATTCTTGTTCTTTAGTTTTTGTCAGAACGAAGTAAGACCGACTATAGCACGAATCACGAATCGCTGCTTACCATATTTGCCAGAAGAGAAACAGTTGTCTTGGACACAAGCTTGGCCTGTGGTTTATATATGGTAGGTCTACCATCTGGTTTTGAAACCTTATCTGACACATTGTCCGCCTGATAAATTATAAGGTTCAGAGGACAAAACTTATGGAAATAAAATTATTTGAGAGGTAATGGATGATCACCTGAGTAGAAGCTGATTGGTTTGGATTTAGCAGGGGCTTGAACCTGACTGTTTTTGGTCTAATAGCAGCTATTGTGTTTTCATTAGGTGGATAACTGTTAATGGAACCCGAAAGGAGCTCTGTGAAGGATCTGAAATTGGAGCTAGTAGGCCTGCAAGCTACTGGTTTTGCAACAGTTACCCTCTCTCCTTCTTTCATCTCCATTTTACTGCTTGTTTTTCTCAGTTATGTTTTATCAGCAACTGATGCGCCATTGAAGCCCAGCTTGAAACTAAAATGTTCTTTTCTACTTCTGGAAAAGAATGAAACCCGAATTTTGAGAGGTCAAAATCAATCACTTAAGGAATATCAGGAGATTGTAAAGATATTCTCGGAAGGATTGAACCTGCATTACATATAAACTATGTCAGCACTCGCACAAAATTTAAGATCTA
The DNA here is from genome assembly GCA_948277035.1 of Euphorbia corollata. Lineage (NCBI taxonomy): Eukaryota > Viridiplantae > Streptophyta > Magnoliopsida > Malpighiales > Euphorbiaceae > Euphorbia > Euphorbia corollata. The sequence goes on along the minus strand of CAOJBI011298021.1, from coordinate 2,156 downwards.
CAATTCTCCTCAAGTCCTCTGAAACTCCATTGAAAAACCAAGAATCCATAGCCTCTACCAGCACAATACAAAACCATTCTCTCAATCAGCGCAACTATTTAGAACAGAATATCAATCGCCCGTTTTTTCTAGTAAGAAAAGGCTGATTCTGCTTTTAATCACGGGTTCTCCAGTTTCCAGAACAAATTGTGGGAGCTATTCTCTATCTTTGTTGCTTTTGGAATATTCCTCTACCAGAGGAAAAGGACGGAGATTAAGCCAACAAAGTTGGAAAACTGCATTTCTCCCCAAAATTAATCAAGTTGTTGGCCTAATTCTAAAGGGTAGAAAGATACACCAAAATAGGTACAGAACAAGAAAGAAAAGCTACGCTTCAGTAGTATGGTATCAAGTAAAATTTACCATAAACAAAGCTTTCAATAAATTCACAATAAATAATCAATGGTGATAGAACTGATAACTCAACATCACTTTTTCGTTTTAAAAAAAAAAAGTTTACAACTTTAGAACCAGAAACAAGAGATTGTTTAGAAATTAAGAGCTGGTACAAAATGTTCAAAATTCAAACCCTAGAAATTCAGAACTGAGAATCTCAAACAGAGCAAATAAAAAAAATAAAGGCAAAAAATGAATCAAGTTAAAAAGAAAAAAGAGGATGAAGAGAGAGAGAGAAAGAGAAAACTAACCCATATGTGAATGAGAAAGGAAGGAATGAACTTGGACAAAAATATATTCTTTAAAACCTGCCTGAGTTGAAATAACCTGCATTGCAGACACAAGAACAGCATTAGCAAACCCACATAAGAAATAAAGGAGATAACTTTGAGAAAAGAAACACGAAACCAGGATGTTGAAAGGAAAAAAAATGTGAAAAGAGGGACAGGAACCTTAACCTAGGACTTGAAAAGGCAGCAACTTTAGGACATGAATAGAGCTTGAGTGGAATTCAGAAAGGTAAAGTTTCTGTGTTTCTGTTTCTTACAAAGGTAAAACAAAAACAAAAAACAAAAAAGATAAAGGAAAAGAGTCTGCAAGTTGAAAAAGAACTGTGCAGTTTATAATTACATACTAAAGAAAAAGGGTGAAAGTGAGAGTGTAGAAAGAAAGCTTCTGCAACAAAGAAGCCAGAAACAATAATAGGAAAAAAGGAAGAAATTCGAGAAATAACTAACTTTTCAATTTTTGTTTTGTTATGTTAGTTCTGTGGCAGACAAAAGAAGAAGAAGAAGAAGAAGAAGAAGAAGAAATGAAAACAAGGAATGAGGAAGAAGAAGAAATAAAATGAATAGCTACTGCCAAGTGCCAACTAACGGTCTCTCTTTGCAAATTTGACTCCCTTCATTTTCCATCTAATTGCTGAATTTTTCCATTTTAGTTTTATTTTCGATTTATACTTTGCTGCTAATATTTTTTGACGAATTTAAAAAAAAAATATTAAATTTATTACATTGATAAATTCTTTTAAATGAAGCATAGTCCAAAACTAGGTTCGAATATCATTTTAATGATAGTTAATAACATGAAATATTGTAATATATTATTAACTAAATAAAATTAATAAATAAACGTGAAAATTTATACGTTTAAAAAATAACTAACAGTAATATTCGTATTGTTTTACAAATGTATTAACTATTATATCATAACTAAATTTTTACATTAATAATATAAATATTATACAATACAGCATTATAATTATAGTTTGGTTTTTTAGTTCAATCTTTGTTCATACTTAATATCGTTTTCATTGTTTACCTATTTTCAAAATAAATTTTAAAATTATTTGCCTAATACCGCATTGGACCGTATAAATTGATTTATTACCAAACACGTACTTTTTTTTTTTTGATAATAAGCACACATATATATATTAAAAACAAAAGGAGATTACATGCCTGGAAAATAACTGGACTATTCCAGCAACAATTCCACAAAAGGGAATAGATTTACCACTAAGGGAAATAAAAGCTAACCCTAAAAGGGTAGTAGAACAACAACAACCACAACTAATTGTATTTAATCGAGCATAATCTTGCCAAACATCCCGCAGATCTACACAAAGAACATAATTTGACCAGGAACTTCTATCACCAAAAATTAGATCTAAAAAGATCGTTAAAAAACAGCGAAGATATGTAGATCTACGCTTAAATAAC
>CAOJBI011297818.1:0-11791 GCA_948277035.1 Euphorbia corollata | reverse complement strand
GTGCTTTTTTGCAAAGTAAAACCGAAAATTATGTAATATTAAGCAAGTAATTAACCAACCATGTTTATTGACAACTGCAAACCATGTGTTTGAATCATCAAATCTGCAAATCTTGGCTTGGAAAACCTGCAATGAAACAATTGGGCGTTGAGATATTGGTAATATATAAGTGACAATGAAGAAATTAAACTAGTATAAACGAAAATGTACCTATATGATGATAACTCTCCTTTTTCCATATTCTTAATCAGTGAAGCTATTATTGAGTTAACAGACCAGAAACAAGATTAGTTTGAAAGGATAAAGATCATCAAATGATATATATAAACATTCAAAAATTTGAAAATAAGATCTTCACCTATTCGTTTGCCTTTCTGTTATTCACTATCCGGAAAATAACTGATATCCTTACTGAATATATAATATATTTTATTATTTTATGTTCTTTTCATTATTTTTATAAACATTTTTCTTTTCACTTAAATTTGTAACATATATATATATATATATATATATATATATAAACTTAAATAAATAATTTTGAAACTTAAAGCATATCCAACTAGTCAGGGTAAAAGCACGACCAAACCCACGTTTAATCAAAATACGAATAGATACACAAGGCGTGTACAGGTTATTTACCAATTACAAGTGGTGGAGACACAAATATGGTCGGTGCTCGAGTTTGAAGTTTGTTGTATGAGCTGAATTATAACAGTTTGCTTATATTTTACATGCAAATCACAAATAATGGCACCATCAACATCCAACTGACTAATCCTATTACCTCGTGAATGAGCCGAAGCCACACGGTGAAAAAACGCTGTATTATCATCTCCCATAACATTCCATGAAACCCGAGATTGTTGATGACGAACCTTTTCTAAGCTCCGTCGACACTCCGTCAGTAAGGCCCGAGATACTTGTAATTCCGATCCATCAGACACATCCACAGGGCGAACCACACTATTCGAAGTAAGTGATAAAACCTGGCTCTCTAGGTCTTTAATTCTCTGTTCCAAACCACCAAAATTTGCCAAATGCCAAGGACGAATAAACTTTTGTAGCCGACGCAACTTGAAATCAATATCCTTATCAACAGAACCACATCGAATCAATTCCCACAGTTCTGAACGTGCAGGGGGAGGTTTCTCGAATTCAATAGTTCAGCTTCAGGATTTTGTCAATGAATGTGTGTTGTATGATATTCCGTTACATGGAAGGGACTATACATGGTTCAATAGTCAGTCATTCTCTAGGATTGATCGGGTGCTTGTTTCGTGTGATGTTATGGATATGTGGCCGAGGTTAAACTAATCGACTATAGATTCATCTTTATCTGATCATTTTCCTATTGTGTTTAAGTCTCATGTTTCTGCGAATTCGGGGCCACGATTATTTCGATCTCTTAATTGTTGGTGGGATAACAAACACTTTTTGCCATTTCTTAAATCAAAATGGGAATTAATTCAGTGTGGTTCGGTTGACAAAGATATTGATTTCAAGTTGCGTCGGCTACAGGAATTTATTCATCTTTGGCATTTGGCGAATTATGGTGGTTTGGAACAAAGAATTAAAGATCTTGAGAGTCGGGTTTTATCACTTACTTTGAATAGTGTGGTTCGCCCTATGGATGTGTCTGATGGATCGGAATTACAGGTATCTCGGTCCTTACTGATGGAGTGTCGACGGAGCTTAGAAAAGATTCGTCATCAACAATCTCGGGTTTCATGGAATGTTATGGGGGATGATAATACAGCATTTTTTCACCGTGTGGCTTCGGCTCATTCACGAGGTAATAGGATTAGTCAATTGGAGGTTGATGGCACCATTATTTGTGATATGCATGTGATTACTTCAACAATTAGGAACTATTATGCCGACCTTTTCTCAGAGCCTAGAATTATACCCTTTTCATTACGTGGTTTAAATTTTCGTCAAGTTGATAGTGTTTCGAATGCAAGACTGATTGCACCTTTTAATGAAGATGAGATTTAGGCAGCTGTTTGTTCCTGTAACGAAAATAAGGCACCGGGTCCGGATGGGTACAATTTCTTTTTTTACAAACGATTTTGGGCTGATTTGAAAATAGAGATTTTTGATCTTTTCAATTGTTTCTACGAAACGTCTTTTTTTCGGATTCTATCAAATCTTCTTATACGGTTTTAATACCTAAAGTACCAGGCTCGTCTTCGTTGAGTAATTTCAGGCCTATTGCTCTTATTCATGGTATTTATAAATTGTTTGCTAAAGTTTTGGCGAATCTTAATTCTTCAACCTGCTCTCTCGAAATTGATCTCAGATAACCAATTTGCGTTTGTCAAGGGTTGTAGTATTCATGATTGCTCCTTCATTGCTTCCGAAGTGATTCATTCAGTTTACTCTAGGCGTCAATCTTGTTTGGTACTGAAGTTGGATTTTCAAAAAGCTTGTGACTGTATATCCTGGTCTTACATTGATGCTGTGCTTAGGAGGATGGGGTTTGAGGAGAAATGGACAACGTGGTCGTCAAGGTCCCGGGAAAATTCCAGTACATCGGTTCTCATTAACGGCTTTCTATGTGATCCTATTCTAGTGAAAAGAGGGGTGAAACAAGGGGATCCCATTTCTCCGTTCTTTTTTGTTTTGGCAATTGAAGGGTTGAAACAACTTTTTGATGCAAGTATCCGTGAAGGATTATTGCCCAGGTTTCGAATAGATGGGTCAGAGGAAGATATTTCTATTCTCCAATTTGCTGATGACACGATGTGCTTCTTACCTGCAGATGAGTCTCTTTTACCTACTTTCATTCGTGTTTTACGTTGCTTTGAGCTGATTTCTGGTTTACGCATTAATTTTCATAAGATTTCTATCTTGGGTGTTAATGTTTATGAGCCTTTATTGCAATCGTGTGCGAATCTATTAGGGTGTAACTTAGAAAAGTTCCCGATTACTTACCTTGGTGCCCCGCTTAGTTTGAAACGTGTCCCTGTATAAAGTTGGCATTCTTTAATTGTTAAGTTTCAAAATCGTTTATCGAAATGGAAGGGTCAATGCTTATCATATGGGGGGTAGAGTTATCCTTATTAAGTTGATTCTGGCGTCTCTCCCTATTTATATGCTTTCTTTGTATAAGATGCCGTGTTCGGTTAATGATAGGTTAGTGCAATTAATGAGAAATTTTCTTTGGAAGGGTGATGCGAATGCTAGGGGCATAAGTAAGGTTGGTTGGAATGTCATTTCTTTATCTAAGAACTTAGGAGGGTTATATATTCGAGATTTTAAGTTAGTAAATGCTAGTCTCTTTTTTAAATGGTTATGGAAATTTCGGACTTCGGGTCGCGATTCTTTGTGGTATGAATTTTGTGTCAGGCGATATGGCTTTTCTTCTTGGGCATCTTTAGTGGAATATGATGGTAGGCATTTATCAAATACTTGGAAAGACATTGTGTCATGTTGTGCTAAAAATGAGTCCTTTTGGGATCTTTTTAATTCTAATGTGAGAGTTGAGGTGGGAAATGGGATTGATTGTTCTTTTGGGCATGATAATTGGTCTGCGAATAAACCTCTTGCTGTTTTATTTCCGGACCTCTATCACTTGTGTAACCACAAATTTTGCTCGATGAACCAGGGTTGTAACTACTTATTTGGGACAACAACGTTTTCTAGACCATTTTGGAAACGAAATCTGAGGATCTCACATCGTGAGAGATGTATTCAACTTCGATATTGGATTGCGCAAGTGTGCCCTTGGCTGTTTGAGGGGGAGGTTGATGTGACAAATACGGGGCAGCCTATGCTTTTTAATTTTGCGATGGTTGGGGATCGTTTTTTATGGGTTGTCAGAGATCAAAAGAGGTACTCAGCTTCTTCGTTTTGCTTGAATTATTACCGAACGTTGCAATGGAGGCAATCCGAAGTCGATTTTATGTTGATTTGGAATTCATGTATTATCCATAAAGTGCAATTCTTTGGTTGGCTTCTATTTCATGGGCGTTTACCAACAAGATGTTTTCTATTTCAAAGGAGATGTCAAGGTGTAGTGGATGAGTTATGCCCGTTTTGTGATAAAGTTGAGTCATGTGACCATGCGATATTCCATTGTCCAGGGAGTTATCATATTTGGAGGCAACTTTTTGGTTTGTTTGGCATTTTTTTAACAATGCCGTCATCGGGTTATGTTTTTTTGCAATCTTGGAGGTCTTATTTTCGCCCTGGCCCATGCCGTGAATTTGGTTCTTCCCTTTGGTTTTGTATTGCGTGGGCATTATGGAAGCGAAGGAATAAGTTTGTGTTCGAGGGCCAGCTAAGCTCTGACGACCACCTCATCTCGAGTATTTACTTTTGTTGGTTCGCTTTTAGATGTAGGAGGCGACATATGGGGTTTTTGATTTCTGATGTATTTAATTACCCGAATTTGCTTCTTGCTTGTAATTGACTTTGGTTGATTTCACCTTGAAATCGACAATTTTTATTATTAATAAAAGAGGGGTCGGGGTTTTGTAGGCAAGCGGGCAAACAAGCTTTGATAGGGAGTCCACCCCGAAATTTTCCCCAGCCTCAACCTTTTAGCCTTTGATTGGACTCATTGTCCTTTCAAGGGTTTTTCAAAAAAATAAATTCTATTAACAAAATCAGGATGCGAGTGTCACCAAATACCAATGATAACCATTTATAACACCGAATCGTGCCAATATTAATTAATGTTCATTTCAGCTAATATTAATTAATGTTCATTTTTATCTTTTCGATAATAATTATTAAAAATGTAACAAGGATTAATATTTTTGGGTCCCTTCTGCTACGTGCCCTAGGCAGTGGCTCTCGTTTCCCAACCTTCAGGGCCGGGGATGGCTAAAACTGAAAAATTTGAACTATATGAATAAACAAAAAAATGAAAAGCAAACGAAAATTCAATCAATAATGCTTGCAATTATATACAAAAAAGAGACTACATCCTTAATCTCTGTTTATTTTGATCTATTAATAGAAATTATGTCTACTATTTTGGCTGTATATATAAATATAAACGACAACTTCATTTGTATGAAACAGTCACTTGACCTTCGAGAACAAGTAGTTCTAATGAAAAGTGTTGCCAAAGAGTTGAGGCAAGAACTAGGAGAAGCCGAAGCAAATAAGATGCTAATGGAAGCAATATACTTTATTAGCATTGGAGGTGTTGACTACGTTGAGTTCCCTGGCCAATACACAAATTCTACTGATTCAGACCGACAAGAATTTGTTGAATTGGTGATTGGCAACTTAACTGACGCCATTAAGGTTTGTTTTTAGTATTATCTGTTAAATTTCAAGGCAAGGTCGTAGAATATTTGTGTGTGCCCCGAGTTAAATGCCTTCATTATTGATGATTATGTAAGGGAATATATGAAATCGGAGGACGGAAATTTGCTTTCCAAAGCGTGGGACCTATGGGATGTCTGCCTGCGGTAAAGCGAACATATGGCCTATATGGTACTGATGAATGCATAGAAGACTTGTTAGATTTGAGCAAACAACATAACGCGGCGTTACTCGATACAGCTAAAGTTTTGGAGAGCAAATTAAAAGGGTTCAGATATTCATTTTTTGACTATTATGAAACATTATATAATATCATTACAAACCATACAAAATATGGTACGTAATTTTATATTATGCATAATCTCATAATTCTACTTCACAAAAATTACGCACCGAATTATCACCTTAAATAAGATTTTGTGTTTGATTTGATTTCAAGCTAATGAGTATAACATTTTTTTGTGTAATAGGATTCAAGGAAGCAGATGTTGCTTGTTGTGCCTCGATAACAGGAGGTAGATCATGTGGCATTGAACCATTTGAATTATGTAAAAATGTGAGTAAGTATGTGTTTTTTGATGGAATGCATCAAACTGAAAGAGTCAATGTAATGTTGTCTCAACTTATGTGGAATGGTGACTCTACAATTGTTGTGCCACGTAACTTCAGACAGTTGTTTGAGCTCAACATCACAACAGATGATGTTTCTTCTTCACCAACTAAAAATATAACTGTTGGAATTAGTGATTATGCAGCCACAATGTGAGCCAGAGGCGTAGGGAAGGTGGGGAACGGTGGGGCCGTGTCCCGCCAGTTAGCGAAAAGTGGTTGTATTTGGAGTTGATAAATGTTTAATATTTATATATTATAGTTAAGATATGTTACAAATACGTAAAAATACCCTACTGATAAAGTGTACTTAGAAGATATAGGAATAAAGTTATTGTTTTTATGTTCAATTCCTGACATGCACATTATTTTCCTTTCTTTTTAATGTATCTTTTTTTTAAATTAATATTCCTTCACCTATTCAATCATATTTTCCTATTTATCTTTCAAAAAAATAATATATTATATTTTAATTTGATTTCTTTTTTTTCCATTTTATTATTTTTCATTTTATCTTTTCCGTAATGATTAATCAATAAATATAATTTAGTTAATTAAATGAATAAATGTCAATTAACTCTTTACTTTGTTAATTTTGCTTATAATCTTCTAATATAATATATTATGTATCCTAATTTTATATACCAATTAAATTTATTAACTCACAATTATTTAATATCATATTCATTCAACAATTTGAAAGAAAACAAAGTATGGTCTTTGGTACCCAAACCTAAAAGAAAATCAATCATTGGTACCAAATGGGTATTTAAGAACAAGCTTGATGAACAAGGAAATGTAGTAAGGAACAAAGCAAGACTTGTTGCCCAAGGGTACAACCAACAAGAAGGTATTGACTATGGATAAACCTTTGCACTAGTAGCAAGATTGGAAGCAATTCGGATCCTATGTGCATTTGCAAGCTTCAAAGGATTCAAACTATATCAAATGGATGTTAAAAGCGCATTCTTAAATGGATATATTGAAGAGGAAGTTTACGTAAAGCAACCTCTTGGATTTGAAGATCCAAAGCATGAAGATTGGAACAAACTTCAAAAATCTCTCTATGGATTGAAACAAGCACCGAGGGAATGGTATGAACGCTTAACTAAATTACTTTTATCAAAAGATTTCACTAGAGGTAAAGCCGATACTACTTTATTTGTGAAATTTAAAGGGAAACATACCTTGTTAGTTCAAATTTATGTGGATGATATTATATTTGGTGCAACTAACGAGAATTTGTGCAGAGAATTTAGTGATTTAATGAAATGTGAATTTGAGATGTCCATGATGGGAGAATTAAATTTCTTCCTTGGTTTACAAATCAAGCAAAGTAGAAATGGAATCTTCATTTCTCAAACTAAATACACCAAGGAGATATTGAAGAAATTTGGGATGTCTAAATGTAAGTCAATAGAGACTCCAATGGGTACTGATACAACTTTAAGTGATGATCAATTAGGCAAGCCTATTGATAGTAAGTTGTATCGAGGTATTATTGGTTCCCTCTTATATTTAACTGCCAGTAGGCCTGATATACATTTTTCTGTTTGCTATTGCACACGATATCAATCTAACCCCAAAGAATCTCATTATACTGCTGTTAAAAGAATATTGCGATATTTGCATAGTACTGTTGAAGCAGGTATTTGGTATCCCAACAATAGGAACTTCACCCTATTGGGGTATACTGACTCAGATTATGGGGGAGACAGGCTTGGAAGGAAAAGTACTTCAGGTACCTGTCAATTCCTTGGAGATTGCCTTATCTCATGGCATAGCAAGAAACAAGCATTAGTAGCACTATCTACTACTGAAGCAGAATATATTGCTGCTGGAAGCTGTGTTGCTCAGTTGCTATGGATAAAGCAACAGCTTGAGGATTTTGGAATCAATACAAGAACTATTGAAGTAAAATGTGACAACAGAAGTGCTATTGATCTCTCAAAGAATCCGAGTCAACATGGGAGAATGAAGCATGTGAACATTCGACACCACTTCATTAGAGACCATGTGCAAAAAGGGGAAATCAAATTAACCTATGTCTCTACTGAAAATCAATTGGCGGACATTTTCACAAAGCCCTTGTCAAGAGACAAGTTTTCAATACTGAGAGAAGCTATTGGTGTGACCAACCCAATTTGAGAAGAAAAGATGTCATAAAGGCGGAAACTTTAAATATTTTGAAGTTAATATTTAATTGCTTGTCGTTTTCTTCTCTTATTTTGAATGCATGACACGTGGCATTATAGGCTAATTTTTAGGCTGTAGTCTAGGCTATTTTATAGGGACATTATGCATGCATTTAAAACCACTTTTTCATATTTTCAAATAACTGTCAATTTCTTTCAAACATCCCCCTCTCTCTCTTCACGTGACCCTCATCCTTATCCTTATAAAATTCAAAAACTGTTCATCCCTCTTCCTAATTTCTCCTGCGTTCTTAAATCAAAAACCCTAAACTTCCATTTCTTCACCTAAGACTTTGCCAAAATCAACCATCTACTATGGGCAAACGAAAATCCAGAAAGAGTGCATCACCATCTCCTGAACCCCCAAGTTCTAAACCAAATCTCTTATTCCTAAACGCTAGGGAAATGATTGTTCACAAATCTCAGCATTTCGATTAGGAGTTTATCAGCACCACTGAACCATTCTCAAAATGGATTGAATTTCAAGGTTGGCAAACCTTCTTCAACATGAAGGAGTACATCTATCCATCCATAGTCACTGAATTTTACTCAAATATGGAATTGGTCAACTCGAAGGAGGATGATACTTTGAAGACCACTGTTCAAAAGAAGGAGATCCTGATCAATAGAGCTTTTCTGTGTGAACTGTTAGATGTTGAGGATGATGGGGTTTGTCTACGACAAGTGGAAGCAGATAACTCGATTCCTCCCTCTACCTATCTTTTCAAGCTTAAGAACATAAAGGAAATCTATGTTACAAGCCTAGAGGAACAAGAGAGGTATTGCCATTTTATTATCTCAGAGTTCATTACCCCTAGGAAATTTTCAGTAAATTCTGTGAAAATATTTGATGTAAGCTTAATGTGGCATATTACTAAGAAAATTCTCATTAACCTGCCTGTCTTAATCATTCATCACATGATGAAGAACTCTACTCAACTTATGTATGGAAACTTGATTACACTTATATGTAGAGAGAAATGTGTTGATTTTACTGATAATATGCCTAAATTTCTTGGTTCTGTCATTGATTCTTCCGCTTTTTCTGGCTTAAAGAAAGGGTCTACTGATTTGTCTATTGAAATTCCTATTGTTTCAACTATTTCTGATATTCCTGACAAAGTCACTACCCCTACTGACACAGCCACTGTGACAGTAAAACCTTTTGTTGCCTTTAAGAGCCCTAAGCCCTCAGGCACTGAAGTGGCATCTCGCACTCGTGCTAAGAAATTTGCCAAAGGAAATTTGCCCCTCAATAAAGCTGAAGGGAAAAAGCCTGTTATTGAGTCAGCTGTAGTGGAGTCTATTGATGATGACTCTGAAAGTGATACTGAAAGTGATATTGAGTTAAGAAAAGCCTTGCGTCTGAGCAAGGAATCTGACACCAAATTCAAAAACACCTTTGTTGGCTCAACAGCCAAATCAGCCGATGTTGAAAATCCCTCTGAAAACCTGTCCACTAATCTTTTTAATGATTCTACTGAACCTATTGATCCTCTTCTCTCAAAACCCTCCACAATATCTGTTGAACCCTTTGTTGGAAGAAAAGAAGTGAATAATGCAAAATCTGAATTCAGAACCACCATGGAAAAACTGAAGATTGAGGCAATGGAAAGGAGACAGTCTATGGAAGCTCCTCTTAGTACTGCTGAAAATGAGTATTTGGCTAAACTTGTCAAGGAAGTTGTTGGGGATCCTCATCATAAGTTTCAGGAATACTCGGTTCTTCTCTCTGAAATGAGAGCCGTTAAAGCAACTCTCCATTCAGTTGCTCACCTTCTCGTTTCGTGCAATATTAGTGGCTATATTGATCGGATTGCTGAAATTCAGTTGCTGGTAGAAGCTCAGCAGGCAGCCCTCAACGCCAACATTAAACTCTTACCTTCAGGTCATGAGCTTGGATCTTCTATGTATAATCGAATGATTGAGGAGTTTGATCACAATTGGGAACACACTGCAAAGGCCTGTGACATAGTCATTACTCAAGCCAAGCATGTTCGAGATGTGGGAACTAGGATTGGAAATATTGGAGAAGAAATCATCCCTCTCAGTGGGAGCTTTGAGGAACTGAAGCATCTACTGACCAAGCTAGAGACTGCTATGACCCGCAACATTTCTAAGATTGAAAACATTGAGAGCAAGGTAGATAACTCAGTCAAAACTCAGAAGGATTTGAGTTTAAGCCTCATGGTGTTGATGAACAAGCTGATATCTCATATGGCAAAACCTGCTCAGTGGAACTCTTCAGTACTCCAGATCTTGATGACTGAATTATAGAGAAAAGGTGATATGCTTCCGGAATTTGTCCAACAAATTCAATCCTTGCTGGATGAATTGGAAACTAATCGTACAACAATGCGTAATGTTGAAACAGAACTCACTCAGTGTTTGGCACTTTCCAGGGGTGTTCAATTTGCTTAACCTATCTCTACCATTCCTCCTAGCCATTCCGATGATGACAAAATGGGGGAGAAGAATAAAAATCCATCCTCCTCTGCTTCTGAATAATCTTTTTTGATCTTTTCTACTGTTGGTTTTAGTATTGTCTGAACAATGGTCTCATCTTATGCTTGTGATTATTTGTTTGTTTTTAGAATCTGTTTCAGAACTTGAATTGTTTTCTGTGTTTTAATGTGTTATGGTTTTCAGTTGTTCTTCAATAGTATTGATAGCATTTGTTTCAGTATATCACTAGTGGAGAAAGGGCCTATGGCCTCGGTCAAAAACCAGGTATTGGTCTCGGTTATGGGCCGAGGCCAAAGCCCCCGAGGCGAATGATCTAGCCCATGAGCTCCTCGGTTAAATGACCGAGGCAAATACGTAGACATTGGCCTCGGCCATTCTTATACCCGAGGCCATATGCGAGTTAGGAGGGGTGGTTTAACGCGTGAAAATGGCCTCGGTGTTCTAAAATAACCGAGTCTAATTTTCCAGTTTTTTTTCTAAATCTTTCAGTTTCTGTTAATATTTTCCACACCTGTAAAACTAGGAAGCTTGCAAAAGGTATATATGTATGTGAATAGAACAAAATTGTTCTTCACCAACATCAAAACAAACCCACAACTTATCAATAACCACCCAAAATCTACAACCAAAATCTTCCATGCAACATTCACACAATATATTCTACAAATATAACACAAAACTAAATACTAGCTAGGACAAGAAAAACTTTAACCTGTACTATAAGCATACAAAGTTTAACTATCTTATCCAACATCAGGATATATCCAAGTTGCTATCAGAATAACAAATTGTGTCATTACCATTCATGCAGAGAATAATAACCGAGTTCTCCCCTAGTGTTCTAGATCTATTGCATGATGTGTTCAGATGGAAACAATTAATTAGCATTCTTTTAACTGCACACAAACCTTCTCAGTTGATGATTGAGGATGAGGGAATGCCTGAGTGACCTGAACCTTCAATTTTCTGATATCCCAAAACTTTATAATGCTGAAACATAAACAATGTATGATTATTTAGCATATGTTGCATATATTTTCAGCTCAAATTATATAGGAGTTTTAGCAATACCTGTCCACTGCTCCAGCAGTAGCTACGGAAATCTCATCTCTCAGGTAAAGAACAGATGTAATACTCATGGAAGCAGCCTAAATAAATGACAATTAGTAGAATGGACACAATTCACATGTAATAATTATACAAGTAGACGAACCTTGCCCTTCCTAACCCGCTTTGCA